>JAFFZH010004973.1:0-38692 GCA_018420115.1 Euura saliciscinereae
CCTCGTTCGACAAAGATAAAATATCCTCGACGAGGAGAGGGGTCGGTTGACCTCTGAACCAACGAGGTTTTAATTTTCAATCGAGTAATTCCCAGCCGTATTCCTCTGCATTCAAGGTCGAGCAATGTTGACGTGTATAGCATTTTGCCACATGTTCGTGACAAAAATGGTGCGCAAAATTTTTTGCTCAAGGGATCTGAAGCAGGGTGGCGACGATGACACTCCCTAAGCGAAGTTTCATTTTATCCAATAAGTTTGTCATAAGTTTAAAACATAGATATAAGGACGTTCGTAGAAATCTTATGAGCGAAATATTTTTTTAATACATGATCTGTTCTTGACAATAAAAAAAAATGTACTAATAAAAATTTTGTAATGCGAAAACAGTCTAATTATTTGAATAATCCAGTTCGAACTTTTCAGGATAAACAAGCGGGTTTGGGCTGACTATGAGCCAGCCTTCGAACTTCCCGTTCTTTATTTTGTTCTCAGCTATTTTTGAATTTATAAATCTGACCTCAGATTCTTGATCAGCGGTTCGAAAAACCTTCGAGTACAAATTTCCGTAAGATTTCGAATGTTTTTAGTATTTTTCCCAGCAAATCGGACTCGCCATTTTGAATTTCGCTAATCTGACTTCAGATTCGTGATCAGTGACCCAAAAAACCTACGAGTATCAAGTTTCATCCAAATCCAAATGTTTTTAGTTTTTTGCAGCATATCGAATACGCCAAATCAAAATTGTGCAAAACTGACTCCAGATTCGTGATCTGCGATCAAAGAAACCATATGGTACCAAATTCCATTGAAATCCGTTGATATGCGTTCTCAAGATATCACCATTAGGCACGATCGTTAAAAACGGAGTGCCTTATACATTTGCCATCGCTAAAAACGTCGGATCGAGTAAAAGATCTGAAATCATGTGATCAGGGAGCACGTTTCGGCACCTGGGTAGTCGTTTTCGAGCATTTTTAACAGTGGTGTATGTGACCCCCCCATTTCTTGTAACCACGCGCCACGTAATCAGCCAAACCGCTGAACCAATTCCGATAAAATTTGCAATAGATACTGTTTTCAACCTGCATATGTGCAATTTTTCTTGTGTACCCGATCCGACTTCCGGTTCAGAAATGACGTTTGCTAACTTTGTCAATTTTGGAGATACAACAGCGAGCTTTAAAATACAGTCTTCTGATGGAAAATCAAAATTTTGGGAATTTTTTAGGATTTTTCCTGCACCTGCGTCTCTTGAAGAGTGGTGTATCTCCATTTCTTGTAACCACGTAATCAGCCAAACCGCTAAACCAATTCAGATGAAATTTGCAATGGAAATGTTTCCAACCTGCAGATGTGCAATTTTTCTTGTGTAGGGGAGAGTGGGGCACTATGGGTCATGGGGCACTATGGGTCAATGCTGCCATTTCCGCCCTCGAGGGTTGTAAAGAGGTGGCACCTGGGTGTCAGGTTCGTGACCTACAGTCGCTTGTTTTAACGTGTCGTTACTCGTTTTATTTCAACATGGTGCGTTTCAGTGACTGAAAGTTTGTTTTGACGCCCTCAAAGTTGGAAGAAAAATCCTGCTAAGTTTCGTTTTCACATTTTTACGGATTAGATACGGCCAATTGTCATCATATCAATGAATACTTACATACCTAGGCTAGAAAATCACGTATGGCCCAAAGTTAAATATGCGTTTTTTGGTTAGGTAAAATCAGTTTGTTGAAAAAATTCGAGCGTGGGGTACAATGGGTCAATTTATTTAAGATCCATGGAAATAGCACATTTTCATCATCCGATCAGGTTTTTCACTAATTAACGTTCAAAATGATCCCCAGTAGACAGTTCGTTATCGGGAATCGCGACTTTAACTCCTAAATTATGTTTTTGTAAAAGAAACGTCACAATCTCATACTCATTTATGTACGTTGACGCTGTTTTTTTCCTACTGATTCAATGAATCCGACTGATTGAGTAACTGGACTGGAAAACGCATTAGGTGCTTACTAATTTAAATTAAAAAATGTATTCTGTCGAAAATTGCATCACTTTCAGCTGATTACCAGGTTCACCCGTAGTGCCCCATGGGGTGACCCATTGTACCCCACGGGTGGGGCACAATGGGTCAAAAATTCTTCTTTGGAAATGCATTTTTATTATTTTTGTTGAGTCATAAATTTCACCTGGTCACAATTTCAAATATCTTGCCACAAAAATTAGAAAAATCGAAAAGTGAAAACTGACCCATAGTGCCCCACTCTCCCCTACCCGATCTGACTTCCGGTTCAGAAATGGCGATTACTAACTTTGTCAATTTTGAAGATACAATAGTGAGCTTTGGAATTCAGCCTTCTGATCACGAATCAAAATTTTGGGAATTTTTGGGGGATTTGAACACTATTTCAAAACAAACCAGCACTGTGCGATCGTACCTTACGCAAAAAGGCGATGAGCTTTTTGGCTAAAACCGGCTAGTTTTTGTTGTGTTTCTTAGAATTTTGTTATTTGAATAGTTCAAAAAGTACCAATCCGATCAAAGCCAAAATCTAATCAGTTCTAAGTTAAGAAAAGCCCCACACACACAAAACACACACACACACACATACATACACACACCCAGACGTCAAACTGAAAATAGTCGGAGGTGATTCTTCGGACCTCGAAACGTGAAGATTTAGTGAAAACTCAATTTTTCATTTTCGGGGTGATCACAATAACTTCCTTTTTTCTCTGAAAACAGAGAAACGGGAAGTTAAAAAAAGCAGAATTGGGATACAGGAAATCCGGAATAACCGAAAAAACAGCTGAAAAATCCGCGAAATTGGAGTACTTAGTAGAATCCTATTTGTTTAAAGTATAATTCCAACTGTTTGTTTGGCGAAGAAAACGTATTCATTCTCAATTGTAACGATAGTCGTGGAAAACATAAAAAAAAGTACGGAAACATCGCAAAAGGTCACATAATATGCAATTTCATTTGTTTAAACAATCAAGGACACGTAAAATTTATTTTCGATTATAGTCGCACGCGTATTTCATTACTACCAATCGAAAAGAACCGGTTTATGCCGATAAAGCCGGATTGAAACGTGAAATTCGGTCGCGCGGCGCGCGATTTTCAACTGCTGCTGCCGCCATTTTTCCGGCTTTCTGGTAAAGGCAGCAGTGGTTTTTCTTACTCAGAATTTCATGATCTTCAAGATGCCGTTTGATTTTTTCATATGTTCTATGACTCTAGTAAACCGAAATCCAGCTGTGATCGCTTATCTCCCTGCTGCCACTGATAAGCCGGCACTCGGAAGCTGGAAGCACCTGTTTTTCTCGTAGCCCTACGCCTCCTCTACAGCGGGGAACAAACGAAATCCATATGTTTTGTGACCCGGTGAGTCGAAAAAAAAATCAAAATTAAAAAAATAATTTCTCACGCGGCCGGCGGCCCATGAGTGGCAGCAGCGCCATTTCGCGTTCTACATTTCATCACGGAACGAATGATATGCAACACGTTCATATGTTTTATCACCACACGTTTAGTGTCGCCGGCTCCTAGACTATTAGCTTTCAACTTTCACGTTGCGGAACAGCTCTTGGAGCACTCGAGTAATACAACGTCAAATTGACGAATTCTGGCGATAAAAATACCTTGGTGGACCGGATGGAACGGACGAATCTTGCCATGCAATCTAATAACCGAAGTGCTATCTCGGAAGACTTTGTTAAATGTATAGCGATAGTTATTCATTGATTTTGATATTTCCATACTATTATTATTTTTGTAGTAGATCATAAAAACATCATACTGATGCATGGCAGGATATGGATTTCCAGTTACACTGAAGTTTATTGTTGGACAATTCTAAATGTATTCATCCGACCAACGTATTCACTTAAGGGACGACAGGTTAAATTTTGAAAATCGCAGATGTCATATGAAAAACTCCTTCCTGCAGTTTTTGAGTAATGGTAATATACATAGACTGTGAAAAAATATTTCAGCCTCCTGCGATGAAAGTTTAAGCGCAGGGAACCTTTGAAAGAAGATTTCGCCCACTATTACCAAAATTTGTTGTGTCTACACTTTCACCGCAGGAGGCTTACTTTTTTTTCCGGCACCCCGTACTGCCATAATTTCAAAAGTATTGAGCGGACTTTTTTATACACCTCTTTTTAATGTTTCAAGAACTAAGAAACCTATTTTTGCCCAAAATTGTATCAAACTTTCCCCTTAAAAACGGGAACCTTCAATATATTACCCTATTATCGCATTCTCAATACATGTTTTCTATAGTACCTACACCCAAATTCAAACACTGATACTAGTATTCTTTGCAACGACTACCTACTAAGTGATATTCATAGAAATGAATGTGAAAATACTGACAACCGAATTAATGTGGCGAGCGAGGAACATCAGAAACTCTATCAAGTGAGTGTAGCGTACGAGACCAATTAACAGCTACTGAATCGAAATTCTGCAAAAAGTAGTGATATCCCCCCAAAAAGCACCTCTGGTGCAAAAACCTTTCGCCAAGTACATTCATTAATATGGTCTACCTATAAAAAATCTATTAGGAAAAATTTGCCTTCAACAAAAATATTTCTTCAAAAGTACCTACCAACAAAAATTCGTCTTCAACAAAATTCGACCGTCAAAAATGTTTCCTACAAAAAGAATTGATATCAGATACTAATGCCAAGCACATCACATGAAAATTAAATTCAAGTAAATGGCATTGTGCTCGTTCGCTCGCTACGCTCGCTCACTCGGTTGGTTTTTGATAAATATTGTCAAACAAAATTGAAGGAAAAAAAAATTAGAGAAAAAAGTTTAGGGAGTGGTACTTGGCGGGCCATCATAGTAATGTATAAAAATGTCACGTGAAGACCTGAATGAATGAAATGAAATGAAACCTGAATGAAACCCCTGCACTTTCCCACACCCGGCCCGCCAAGCGTCATATAGTTCCCGGCGTCCAGGTCTACAGAGTAGTAGTTTTTCGTAGCTAGTTGTAGAATGAAATTCGTTGTCTATATGAATTGTCGTTTCTAGATATTCATAGTTTATCGTAGTTCCTCGTAGTTTTTTCGTAGATAGTTGTAGAAGTCAGTTTTGGGATTGTACCTGGATCCTACCCGTACCGCAATTTAATAAACGATGCGATTCCATAGTAATTCGACCTATTTAAAAAAAAAAATCTACTCAACGTTGAAGGAATTATTGAATTTGAAATTAAAGAAGAAAAAAAAAGTTACCCCCAGAATGATTTGAACGCAGCTCACTTTTAGGGGCCAACCAACCCATCCAAGTACTGACCGCGTCCAATGTTGCTTAACCTCGGTGATCCCCAAATGTATGGTCTTCAACTCGCCCAAATTCATCTCCTTGCAGAACTTGACATTTTCTGGCAACATGAAGTTAGTGACTGACATGAAACTAACTGAATATTTGAAAAGCACTATTTGTCACGTTAAGCTTCATATTCTGCCAGTTTTTCGTAGAAAATCATACATTAGAGTATGATGATGATGATATCGGACTATACGGACCAATTTCATTCGTTATGCCTCTAACTGAGGAACGGCACTCAATTCGAGTGCATTCAGACCACAGAAAGGCCGAAAAAACTGATTAACAGTTTATTAATAATCTTTCGAATAAAAATAATTTTTAATAAACTGTTAATCAGTTTTTTTGGCCTTTCTGTGGTCTGATTGCACTCGAATTGAGCGCCGTTCCTCAGTTAGAGGCATAACGAATGAAAATGGTTCGTATAGTCCGATATCATCACCATCATGATGTAAAGAGACGAACGATAGAGTCACACAAACAAATACATTATAGTAATTTTGCGTAGAAATTCGTACTATTTAACAAACAATCACCAAAGTTTAATCGAATTCTTCCGGCAATTAGAGTTTTCACTTTTGTTGTAAAAAATTCTAAATTATCTTAATTTTTTGTAGTTTTATGCAATCTACGTAAAAAGATTCTCATACATTTCAGCCGTAAATTTCTGTAAATGTTCGTAGATATTCATAGTTTGTGCAATTCTTATCTACAATATTCCGTAAAAATCTACGAAAAATTATTCGGGTCATATTTTCGTAGATATTTGTAGTAAAGATATTCTGTTGCTTGAAAGATGTAAATTTTCATAATTAATCATGAAATTTCGTAGTTTTCCACTTCCAAAACTACAAACAACTACGACAAACTACGAAAAATTATGAATTATTACGAAAAACCTCATGACCTGGAGTAACGGTCTTGCGTAAAATACGGGTCATACTTGTCTACACGACGTATAGCATTGACATTGAACTTGATAGCCTTGGGTACTCTCGAGTACTCTGAGATGATCGAGCCACGTGCTCTCGTGACTTGCGATACTCGTTATGAAACGATTACGGTTACAAGGAAATCGACAATTTCGAGACCCCACGCGATGGATAAGCGTGATTCGCTTACTATATACAATTCTCAGAATATTTTTCGCTAATGTTACGTTTTTCCTACGCTATAAAATTGCAATAAAAAATTATCAATTCACTCTAATGGATTAATTGGTGTTATTATGTGTTCGCTATTTTAATTGGAATAGTTTTTTTTCCATCTATACAATACGTCGAATCAGGAATTTAAGTCTCGCTTCTAGACCCACAGCTTTTCTCCCGACTCGAATCAATACACTTTGCGCCGATCATAAGCTACTGGCAAAGTGATCAGCATATACTTATGACGCTGTGTGTGCAGGTAACATCGATTCTTCGGAACAATAACACAGAGATTGTAGAGCGAGCGAAACTTTGTGCAAGTTACATCGGAAGGGTGACCACGGGGGGCGGATGGGTGAAGGGGTGGCAGGTGGTAATTACAGTAATGACACTACGGGATGACACCGCGTGGTCAACCGCTTGACGGTTTCCTAGCGCTCGTACGTGATACGGTGTCAAACTTTGCCCTTAAACCGTGTCACAAACTGTGTTACGTAGCTGCAATCCCTATGTCAGTAGTAGCAGTAGTTCTGAGAATAGAACTTGAAGTTTCTTTGTTAATTCCGTCGGAAGGTCTCACCCAAAGTCGCTATAAGTGAAGGGTGGCACGGCAAAACGGTGTAAGTGCCATCATAATGATTTTTCAGGAGAGCAAAAAACTCTCCCAAAATTCTACGAACTAATTTTCTTTTAATCTGAGAAAGTACTTTGTAGAGTTTTGCGAGCTCTTTAAAATGGCGCAAGAACCGATTCAATACAGCCATCTGTCTTCGAGAAAATGGTTCGCGAAAGTCGATTTTTTTCGTGCCAGTGTAAGTGCCACGTTTCGTGCCAACTTTTCTTTTTACTCTGGATACTGATTAAGAACGCAATTACAATGCTAAAATGATGAAAAAAATATGAATCGAAAGCTTGAACCTTAATGAACAAGATTCGGTTATAGATTTCCAAATTCGTATAAATTTTCAAATATTACGGGGTAAAACGGCGGACGAGGGAGGGATGGGAAACGGTGTAAGTGCCAAAATGAACATAATTTTCATACAATATCGTGAAATTTCGATGGAAAAGATAGTAGAACAGTACGAACACTAGTCCGATTCATCGATATTAGATGTTTTTCATCAATCATCTCCAAAAAAACGTCAGCTCAGAGAAATAAACAACGGACACCGCGAAAAAATACTTCCCTTCTGAACCAATATCATACGCATCCAACGAAATAAACACATACTTCAGAAATTGAATTCCACTATATGAATTACAATTTTTTTTCATTCGTAAGTGAATATTATCATATTTGAATTCCAATGTGGGCTTAATCTTTTTCATTTGAAGATCATCAACTGTAATTCACTCGGTAATTCATATTTTTTAGTTTGTTGATTCTGACGATTATAAATTATGAAATACTTTCGGTAAATCTGATTCTGATAATAACTAAGATTAAAGAAAATAATATTACGCGTTCAGAATATTGATTTTCGTTGAAAAAAAAAATCCGTCACATACACTGTGAGATGTTGCAGATGGCACTTACACCGTTTTGCCGTGCCAACTTTTTATATCATCGCGAATAAATTTTTGTCAGCCATATCGTTTTGCAAGAACGTGCGTACGGATTTTAGAAAATTTTATAAACAAAAAAACCTATTTTCGATTTTTTGGCACTTACACCGTTTTGCCGTGCCACCCTTCAAGTACTTTGTGAAGTGTTTGTGCGAAACGCTCCGAGCTTGACGTGATTGTGACCTCGGTATAGTCAAATAGTATTCTAACAGGCAAACAATTCTAAGTACCTGATTCACCAATAAGTTCACCAATGTTCACTCTAACGTTTGGCAAATAAGTTGTCCTCAGGTTATTACGACTCATTTATATTATCTTGCTTATTGCTTCATACGGTTGTGTCGATTTTTAATTCTAGTTACTGGTAACTGGTGTTGATATCAATTTCCAAAGATATTCCTATTCCTATCATCAATGCTTTCGGTTCGTTTCGTTCTACTCAGCATTTCTTGAAATATAACGATACTTCATAATTGCTGGCATTCGTGGGCAAAAATGATATCACACTAGTTCCTGGCTATCTAGTGTTAATTTTGTCATAAATTATTCATGTCATCATCTTGACGGAAGTGACCAATATTGTCATTTACAACACTGAGCTTATGCCAGTGTTTTCAGCATAAAGTTTTAAGAAGTGGTGCTTTTGGTCGAAGAAAAAAAAGAATCTCTGTCGCAATATTATCTACTTTGTTTCGATACGTTTACATTTTCAATTGGATCATATAGTATTATAGTTGCTCGCGTTTCCGCCTTCGGTACTGCAGTGTTCGTCAAAGAGGTCTCTACGCCAATGCTCAAACCGACGTGATACGCCTGCTTGTGAGTCTAATAATACAAATATCCGCGTTGTAAGGTCACAGCACTACAACGCTGAGGTTTAGCCCCGTCGATCGAAAATAAGCTCTGCAATTACTCTTTTTTTTCACCACGAGTGATCTTGACTAATCTTGAGACAAATTAGAAACAGAACGTCAGAAGAACAATTCGTTCACTAATAATTGTTGTATGAAAGACAACATATCCAACACTTTCTGAGGTCTAAATGGCGTCGGAAATTATTGCTTACGTCATCGTCTTTATTTGACGATGAGACAACATTTAGTTCTCTTCAGTTTTGTGCTATTCAATGCTAGGATTCGATAAGAGCTGATATTGGTTAAAGCAGTGGGGATATTTTGCTCGTCACCAGTGAGGACTATGGTTCGCAGTAGTACGATATCGGATCACGCGCGAGCTAACGATAAGCAACTTCATCGAGACGCTGAATTTTTGACGGATTTGTTCAGATTCACTGCATTGACCATCAATCTCCGTTTTAAAAGTGCGCAAGGATGAATTCATCAATGAAATTATTGTGCCTGGTGATCTGGACCGTGTGTTGCCTAGTGAGTTTCGGGAAATCTGACAAAAATGAAAAATTCAGGATCCTCGGGTTATTTGGACACAAGGGCAAGAGCCACTTTGAAGCCTTTTCACCTCTCCTCGAAGAACTTGCGCACAGAGGTCACGAGGTCACGGTGCTCTCCCATTTTCCCCGAAAGAACAACATCACGAACTATAGAGATATCAGCTTGCTTGATTCCAAGGGAATCATGGTGGACGTCGTCAATATGAATCAGGTCTCTAATATGCCTGGTCAGTTTATCATACAGCTAGGGATGCTCTATGAAGTGGCGAAAGAATCGTGTGAATCGGCATTCAAAATACCGGCTGTTCAAGATTTGATTAAATCCGACGAAAAGTTCGACCTGATAATCGCAGAGTTATTCAATACCGATTGTCTGTTGGGTTTCGTGCACAAGTTTAAAGCTCCTTACGTAGAAATTTCATCCCATCAGATAATGCCATGGGGAAACACCAGATCCAACAATCCCGACAATCCCAGTTACATTCCGTCTCTATTCCATGCGGCATCTCCGAGTATGACTTTCTTCGAAAGAGTGAAAAACACGGTCCACTTGATGGTGGAACAGGTATTTTTCAATTGTCTAAACGCTAGATCATCGCAAGCTTTTTTTGAGGAGAACTTTGGACCCGGTGTACCTTCGCTGCGAGATATCGTGAACAATATGTCAGCGTTACTGGTGAACACGCACTTCAGTTTACACGGTGCAAGACCCTACAGTCAGGGCGTCGTTGAAGTCGGTGGTTTGCACATTCGAGGCAATAAACCTTTGCCAAAAAATATACAAAACTTTTTGGACTCAGCTGAGGAAGGGGTCATGTACTTTAGTTTGGGTTCGATGATCAAAGCGGCTACTCTGCCGAAAGATAAGTTGAACATGATTGTCACAGCTCTTGGCGATCTTAAACAGAAGGTCATCTGGAAATGGGAAGATGATGATCTTCCGAACAAGCCGAAAAACGTTATGGTGCAGAAATGGTTGCCGCAATTTGACATTTTGTGTAAGTCCAGTAGCAATAATATAATTCTCGGTCTGGCTTGTCGTTTACTCGATAATTCTATCAGCATTTGGGTGCGATATTGATTCATAAAGTGTCACTTTCCGGGTTGTTGACTTCGCAAATAAAAAAAAAGGGTATCCGAGAAGCTGATTTTTTTTCATAAATATTCACCTACTTTCAACCCCCGAAACGTAGCATTTATTTTTCGATGCAAAAATTTAGTAAGCCTTCCAATCTTTGTGTAGAGTGAACGGCCTGCTTGTGAGTCAGGTGACAAGTGATTGGAAGTGATATCAAAGTGGTGAAGAGCTATTCGAAAGCAATTCCGTCAAAGTAGTTCGCGAATTTAAACAGTAAATACCTCTTCATTGTGGGCATTATACTGTGATAGGAGATATAAAGTGCAATCAGATTTTCTAAAGGTCAGATCATGGGTTAATCATTGATGGAATTGGCCACATGTCTGGCGGCAACGTCCTTGATCTCGATTGAGTTACAGTGCTCTATGATTACTTAGTACTGTACCGTTTGCCAATGGGCTTTTGCCACCGTACAAATTGCCATTTTGTCAGGTCACTGCACTGCGATACTGAAATCTTTGCGGCCGCTATGTGTGAATCGCCGGCCTACTCTAAAAACAGTCTGCAATCTTATTTATTCAGATCTCTTGACGAGTGCTATTCAGAAATATTGAATATACGTAAGGGGCAATGAAGTCTTCAAAGTTCGTTGAAATTTATGAAAATATCGCCATCTTGCCGTTCCGCGGTCATGATGCTGCGATAACGTACGGCGAGTGTGCCTGGTACACTCGAATATCAGCTGACGGAAGTGGGGGGACTCAAAGCCTCTCGTGCTAATAGATTTGGCGTTACGATAACTGACTTCAGTCACGCCTAGAGCTTTGCACCGCGGTTCATCAGACTCTGCGTATTAGCAGTCACCGAATAGTTTTTCGAGTGTGCTGAGACGACGATGTCCGTGAAATCCCTCTGCCTGTCGATATGGACCGTGTGTTGCCTCGTGAGTTTCGGTGATTGTGATGAAAATGGGAAGTTCAAGATCCTTGGGATATTTGGACACCATGGGAAGAGCCATTTTGACGTCTTTGCACCTCTTCTTGAGGAACTGGCTCACAGAGGTCACGAAGTCACGGTCATGTCCCATTTTCCGAGGAAGCAAAAACTCCCCAATTACAACGATATCAGCCTGCTCGATTCCACCGGAATCTACGTGGACGTCGTTGACTTGAAATTACTCGACCACTCGTTTACTCAGCTTTATACAGAGCTAGAATTGATCTATTCAATGGCAAAAATATCGTGCGAATCGGCGTACCAAATACCAGCGGTTCAAGATTTGATCAAATCGAACAAAAAATTCGACCTGATAATCATCGAGTTATTCAACACTGATTGTTTCTTGGGTTTCGTGCACAGGTTCAAAGCTCCTTACATATCTCTTTCCTCCCATCAGATAACGCCCTGGGGAAACAATAGATTGAACAACCCCGATAATCCAAGTTACATTCCCACTTTGTTCCACGCGGCCCCGCAGAGTATGACTTTTTTCCAAAGAGTCAAGAACACCCTGCACTTGATAGGGGAGCGTCTCGCTTATGAATTCGTATTCAGCAGACCGATGCAGGCTCTGGTCGAGAAGAATTTTGGACCCGGTGTACCTCCGCTGGGAGATATCGCTAATAATATGTCAGCTTTGCTGGTGAACACGCACTTTAGCCTGCATGGTGCAAGACCCTACGTTCCGGGGGTCGTTGAAGTCGGTGGACTGCACATTCGGGGCAATAAGCCTTTGCCACAAGATATACAACAGTTTTTGGACTCGGCTAAGGAAGGAGTCCTATTTTTCAGTTGGGGTTCGATGGTTAAGGCGGCTACTATGTCGAAGGAAAAGTTTGCCATGATTGTCGGAGCTCTTGGAAGTCTTAAACAGAAAGTCATTTGGAAATGGGAAGAAGAAAATATTCCGAAAAAGCCGAAGAACCTCATGGTGCAAAAATGGCTGCCACAATTCGACATATTGTGTAAGTCCTGTCGCGATTATAAATCTTTTATCATTCATTGGAATTCCGGTCCAGGATATATGAAATCGAAGCGCTCTTCGCTAAGGTAGTCTTTGGAAGTATTTGGACAGGGGATGAATCACTAGCTAAAATACGTACACCATATTTCCTTCTCATTCGGATCTCCCTCAATATCTCCCGGCATTTTCTGATATTTCCAAACATCTTCTCAAATATTTTCTCTCATATACCCCTGATTAATTTTCTCAATATTTCCTACATGTCCACCAGATCTCCCCGTATTTGGACGGCGGAACCCACCTAAAATTCAAGTGAACAACCTTCTCTTTGAAATACTAATGACAACTGAGCGAGCGGACTAGGGTCACAACCCATAACGACCTAGTAAGGTTAATGAGAATGAGGCCATTGGCGAAGTCATTTTAGCATATGACGTGTGACACATCGATTCTTCAGAACATTAACACAGAAATTGTGAAGCGCGCGAAACGTTGTGCAAGCGACACTGGAGGGTTGACCACGGGGGGCGAGTGGATGAATGGGGCGGCGAGGGGGGTGGCAGGTAGTAATTACAGTAATGACACTACGGGATGACACCGCGGTTTACCGCTCGACGGTTTCCTAGCGTTCGTACGTGACACGGCGTCAAACTTTGCCCTTAAACCGTGTTGCAAACTGTGTTAGTTAGCTGCATCCCTACGTCAGAAGTCGTCGCACCTTTGCGACCGACCCGAGCTTACCTACCCCTAGCTGATGGTCAGTCAAACATCCCTTACTCACTGTATGAACTTCAGGCTTAGAAATCGAGGGTCTTGCGAGTCGATGGAATCCCGGATCGCGAACAAATTATCACACCTTTGAGGATTCGCAATCCGAGTACAGCTTCTCAGCTTTGAGACGCCTAATTTTGATTGACGGAGGGTCGGGTGCGTGGAGGCGATGGGCGATGACCCAGCGAAGAAAAAGCCCCACGATATTCCAGGATCTCTGTGAGATTATTTCAATTCAAGCTTTTCGCGTTTCAACGATTCCTACATCGGTCAAACTGATTCGCATCGAGTACAGGAGGTATTTAACCTTAATCCGTTCACTCGTTCGTTAAAAGCGATAAGCGATTGGAATTGTTTGAATTTTTTTTTAAAGCCTATCAAACGAAAAATCCAAAAACCAATTGTTGTACAGGAGATCCGATGCGTCAACCGGTGTGGCAGTGATGAAGCGACGATTGAATAACTTTGTAACTGTACCATCGGGGGTGATTGATGAGCCTAATTTTGTAACGTCGGATAAAAAACCTGTCGCCAATTCAAAGCTGATACGTTGAAAAGCTCGGCGATTAATATTCAACTGTCGATTTAACCGGCTGTTAAAGACAGACGCTAATATAATCAGCATCGCTAATGCGTGGGACTGTTGATTAACTTCCGCGTGTCGGAAGTTCTAGTCCCGCGGACAGAAATTCTAGCTTGTCCGTTCACTGCGTAAGCTCTCACCAAAATCTACATACTTCGCCAACTGTTTGAGGCAAACACCTCGTGGTTGACGTCTTTCTTGAATTACGGTACAGACGAGCAGTTTTGTGGCATGAAAAGCACCTTTGATTACCCGACTCGACTCTAACGAGCTAATGAAATCATAAATCACTACCCCAACGTTCAACGAGAGAGATGCTGCTAACAATAAGCTTACGATTAAATTATTTTCTTTGGCCTATTGCTTCATATTTGTGACCACTGAAAATGTTCATTTTCAAATCCCGTAATAAATTAACTCAGGAAACGAAGGCGATTGCAACATGAGGGAATTCGTAAATCTGTTGAATCATTATCTGTTGCGAAATACTGAACCTTTCGATAATGATGACGAAATCTAGCCGTTCAAAAGATATCTTATCTTATCTTATTATTTTTTTTTCGTTCATATTCTGACTTGCGTTTCTTTAAATTCATTCATCATTCAAACTGAAACGGAATTACATCACTGCTGGAATATTCAAACAAAAGTATTTTCGTGTCGTCAGTTTCAAATATGGGACAATCACATGGTTTGACGTCATGAGACACGTTATTATAAAGCGAATAGTAGACAACTCAGAGAATGAGTTGCTTCGATACAATTATTCTCGTCGAATCGACTTCTGGCGGAGGTAGTACCTCATTCACTTTCAGATATCTGTCCGTCGAACAATCATAATAGCGATTCGATTAAGTGACTACCTTTTCATTGGCGGAGCGGTAAAGTATGTCACGTACAGATATATGTACCAGGCTGGACAGACCCGATATAATTATAGTTATCACAGTTGATTAGATTCTCATGAAACCAACATATAAGCATCTGCTCCCACTTTTTGTACCATGTCGATGTAATCCACACGTAATCTTATCTTATCTAGAAAAAATCAACACAATAAGAAAAAAAACGGCGATCCTATCAGCTTGCGAAAGCTTGTAGTTCTTGAATTACACTTGACTCTGGTGTTGCGTTATAGTTGTGTAATTTTGCTGACAGAATGACTACAGCATATACGATTTATTTTTTTTCTTTCGTGGAAACAGCTGACTTGCAGATTCAATGGATATACGCCTAGACTAGATGCGCATGTGAAGTTTGATACCAGCTAGCGGGAAACGGGAAAATTGAATATTCTCGATGCTGATCGAAGCAGACTTTTCAAAATGTAAAACAGAAAAGAGAGACGTAATTTTCGGGACTGTTTCGGAAATGGTGGAACCTGTGGCTTTAACGAGGTCATATCGCGTTTCGGTATCCGCGTTAAACGTAACTTGAGATCGGCCATTCGCGGATACATGTACGTACATTGAAAATTTAGCTACGAGAGAGAGTAATATGCAAACAAGTGGATGGTCTGTAGATACCACCATTTTCCTGTACCTTCGGCGATCCTGGTTTAGCTTTAATCCATATTATAGTTTTACATTCCGGCCAGGTAATCCCGCAGTGGAGTTACGACGGAATAGCTGGCTGCATGAGAATATTCTACCGTATTCACCGTGGGTGAAATGGATCGCTTTTATTTTATTATCTCACCTCGGCGATCCCCTCTGCACCCCTGACCTCCGGTTTCTTCAAATCCCGTTCTCTTCTCTACCATGGAATTTGTTCGCACTTCGATGTTTAATGGCTTCGACCCCTAAGGAAACGGGTTCAACACTTAACCGTGTTTTAGGACGGTCTTATATTATCTAGTCTAATTAATAACAACAAGGCATTATTCGTTCAGAGGACCGTTATAGAGAACAGCCTCAAACCACTGTCTGCGATCTTCTCCGTTCCAAAAATTTTGCAAACAGTTTTTTTTTTCGCGAATCATAAAAGCTGAAGGAAGTCTTGGATCTTTATCAAAGCCTCGGTGACATGTGATATTCGCACATCGCTCTGAGGGAGAAGAAGAAAAAAGAAAAAGTTTGCGGAAACGCTTTGATCAACGTGAATATCTTCGCTGTATCTTATAACGCTCTACATACGTCAAAGGAATCACATTCTAATTTCGCAAAATTCCGAGTTTTTGGTCGAAGCCTATTGCATTCCACCATCGAGACAAAGTATTGACGTTGGATTATCAAATTTCAGCCCATCCCAATGTCAAGGGTTTCCTCACCCACGGAGGACTTCTCGGACTTTCGGAAGGAATTTACTGCGGAGTCCCGATGGTAGTTGTACCGATGTTCGGTGATCAGGGTCACAACGCTGCTGCAGCGGCTGCACGGGGTGCCGCAGTAATTTTGCAGTACGAAGACATCACCGAAGAGTCCCTGGGAAAGGCGTTGAACGAGATATTGAACAACCCAAGGTGAGTTATTCATGAATTACATCGTCTCTCTTTACCGTGATCCTCACTACTGATTCTACAGCACGGAGTGCAAATAGCCGTTCGGAGGTGACGGTCCAGGTCTCTCTTCTCCTAGAAAATTCACCGCGTGCCACTCTTTTTTTTAATCGCTATTTCAATTTGGCGAATTTTTCTGCCGAATATATTTGGATTCCGTAAGGAAGCCAGACACTTGGATCGCAAAAAATAAGAAGCAGACTGAATAGAATAGAAATACGATCATATATGCCTTCCTTCTGTATTTCGCTCCAGACTTTCGACACGATTTTTCTTCGGAAATTAAAATAAACCTGAGACACGAGTCGAGAGAAATTCTGAATTTGTCTCCAAAAACGAGCATAAGACGGAGGGTGTATTCGTCTTGTTTGCCGAGCACACAATCAGCGAAAGCTCTTTGATCTTTGAGAATATGGCTTTGAAATTTACCCTTCAATTTTTTCGGCACGTTTTTTTTTTTAAATAAAAACGGATTTTATCCAGCTTTTTTTTCTCAAACGTTAAATAATACTGCGTGATTAGAATCATATTATCTTTGAAAGATTGATGAAATAACATTTTTCTTTTTTCGAGCCGAGTTCTGCTTCATGTTGCCGGAGGGCAGTTTCATTGTATGAGTTTCGTGCCAGTTCGAGGGTTATTTCGAAGTTTTGGCTCTGGTCCAGGGTGACGCCCACATGGGAAATTCCGCGAACCAATGTAAAAATTTAATCGCGCACCAAACCATCATCCGCAGTTCGTATCGCCGAGTCAAGCTACGTCGAATTAAATGCTGCATTATTAAATTTTGCACAGTGCGATGTACCCATTATATATTTCAGTCCTTTTTTTGTAACTTTTATAACTTTATGATCCCATACGAAGAGGGTTATGACAGATTTCTTCTGCCCAATTCAAACAAGTTTGGAATAGGTGATCCCGTGGAAAATACCTACGAAAAATGAGCGATATCTGATGAGTGCGAAGCGATTGAGATTTTTCAAAAAGCCCTAGGGTGGGAAGTTTGTCATTTACGCAGTGCGCATGCGCCAAATTTTATTCCAATATAGAATCGATAATCAAACTTCCCGAAACAGGCGTTACAAAACAGACTTTACTGCTTGAATCAAAGACAACTTTCGAGTTGAAGATTTGCTCGTTCAATTTGCCGTCGTATTTTACGGGATCTGACGTGTAGTAGGAAAATGTCTAGGTGTCGGAAATAGCGAGGTAAAGTCAATGTCGAAATGCAACCGCTGCCAGATTGAATTTAGCAACGTCTTGACGATGGGATCCCGATGAGGGTTTCCGACGTCTACGACTCACGTTCCGGATGGAATCACCTTCACCTTTACTTGAATCTTGTAAGCGTCAAGTTCAGTTGATTCGAGGCACAGATACAGGCGTTCGATAGGGGGGAGTTGGATCATGCGCAACCCTTCAGACAAATGGAAAAAAAAAACGCTCCACGTGTACAGCGGCAAAAAAGTTTCATGCGAATCCACGATTGTGTAAATATTTGCTCTTAACTTTTTTCCACTCAACTCTCTCACACGGTACTCTATCGAACGGTGATTCGTAATCAAATTCGGTGAAATGAAAATATTCAGACAATATCTATCGCTCGAAGTGCATCAATATGCTGTCGAGATTGAATTTCCTTCGTGGAACTGATTTAATGCAAATTCCACACGGTAAAAACTGTTGTATAGGGGCTATTCCACGCGAAGCGGATCAGTCACCTCTAAGATATTTTCTTAATTTTGCATGTCGATTGTGTAGGGGGAGTTAGATTTTTGTGCCAAAGCCCGATTTTGATAACGCAAAATTCGATTTTTTATTTGCAATAACAAATTAGAGAAACTTTTTTTTTCAAAAATTCATAACTCCCCCAAAAATGAAGTTACATTCAATTTTCTTTTTTTGATTCACGCGGAAAGCTTCATAGAATTGAGAAAAAAATACAAAATTAAAAAAAAAACAATTCTTATCAATTGTTTATTTAACAATTAATTTTTCAAAGATTTTTAAAACACTGAGCAACACGACTAAAAAATTCTTAGAAATTCTGACATGTACCTTGTACTATACTACAACCTGTGAATCAATTTCAGAGACGTGTTTTTTTTTCGTTTTCGAGTAAAAAATCGTTAAAGGTGTCGATGCGTCTCAATTTGCGGTGGCGACGCAACGTTATTTGCGAACCATTTTCACAATGTTGGACATGAGTTAAAAATCTGAAAAAAATACTGTACCTTCACAACGCCTGCCTTAAGCGATGAGCAAAGTTTCAAAAACGTGTTCTCTCCCGTTTTTTAATAACTGAGATTCAAAATATATTTATATCTATAATTCGACTTGACTTTATGGAACTGAAATTCTGTCTACTGTGCAGAGTTCTAATAATTCAGTTTTGAAAGTAATATTCATTAATCAATTTCGTGTGTGTGTGTGTGTGTGGTTTGGCAGATTTGAAATGGAAAATCATGACGACTCGTTCAGTTTCCATCTAATATAGCCCGGAGCTTGCAGTTCACCGTAGGGAATAGTGGGATAACACAGGACCCGTGGAGTTGGTTATTGAAAATAGTTCGACATGCGATCGTCGTGAATTCCCCGGTGTGGAAATAAATTTCTTTTCGCTCACAGCGTTACTTCCAGTCACGGCTTTTCTTCTCTCGCGGGAATTTCGGTATCACCGCAATTTATACCCTGCAATCGTAGATCCACAAGGGACACAAACAAAAGATTTTCAATAATGAAAATCCGATGCGGTCCCCGCGAGGTATGATCACGGAAAAAATCAAATAAACCGAGCGAAATTTGGGCAGTTTATTATACCAAGTCCCGGAATATAGAGAAAAGTGTATTAGACCCATCGGTGCTGGACGGAAACGAAATCAGATGATTCGGTTTAATGCAACTTCCGATCCATTGACGGTCCTAAATATGCCGAACAAAGTTTCCTACCAACTTTGGGTACATTACATTACAAGACTACGTTCTGCCCGTAAGACTTGCTATTGATAGTCAAAGTTTAGGCAGTTTGTAAAGAGGGGCTCCTTCGGTTACGGGTGAAGGATAACGTACTGCGCAAGGAGGGTTTTCCGAGGGACTTTCCAACCCACGTTTCTCTATTTTCTTCCCGGTAGTCTCTCCCGGCTTTTCCACCCTGCGTTACCTGACACCCTTCTTTATCGCCCTGTTGTTCGCCTCCATCCCTCTCTCGGCATCCCCCCGTCTTTGTCTCGCCTGCATGTTATACATACACACCTTTTATCGCGAGACGACGTATTTCCGAATTTACTGTGGGACACAGAGAGAGAGAGGGAGAGGGACGAATTTTCTACCCGTATCTACGCTTCGAGGGCTGCAATTCAAGGGGGTAGAATAACGACGTGGGTGAGCTTAAACGGGGAGCCTCCACGTTCCGCGTAAATTAGCTCCAATTGGTTCGTCCGATCGTAAATAACCTCAATTGTCATTCGACCCTGAGAATCGACTTGTCACTGTGAGTTACGCAAGGCTCTTTTATTTCTCATAAATTAGCCGGCAACACTTGGCGTAGATCCGATAAGTGCTGAATGTAACAAGAGACGACACAGTTTGTTCATGAACAAGCGATCAGAGAAACAATTTTTTCGTTTTCTGTCCTCTTCGCATCCAGCCAAATTAACTTTCGACCCTCTTTCCGGGAAACGCGAAACACTCAGCGAATTGCTAGCTTCGTGCTAATTCGGTTATTAGTGCCTGACTCATTTGGACCAGAGTTCTGCTAACGGTTGGTAAGGTCTCTCGTAAATATCCAGATGTGTGTCGGTGTGTGCCGTTTTCCCACGTGCGAATGGGCTAGAATGACTGCAGTGCACCAAGAAACACGACACAGAAATGGGGTGGGGGATTAAAGGGGTGCAAAAAAGAAAAAGAAAAATGTTGGGGACTAGAAGAAAGGCACGTGTAACAACCGTCTCGAGTCGATACAGCGACCGTCCGTGCGTTTAGAGTAACTCGTAGAGTGCTATACCAGGGGTAAAAGAAGGGGATGAAAGTAACGATAATAGCGGTGGAAAACGCGGTAGGAATTACTTCAAGGATACAAGAAAAAAAAAGAGATAAGTACGGGATGATAAATAAATGTGGATTGAAAGAAAAACCAACGCTGTGGTGTGCCTCGTTAGGTTCTACGTGGCTCGAGATCGTTTGGAGAATCGAAATTTCAGGGTGGTTAGACTGCCAAACGATTTACTATGCCAAAGTCATCCCCAAGACAAAGAGCATTCTTGATTCTTGCTAAAGGTCCGTAGGGAATGAACGGAGAATTTCGAGAGAAATTCGATTTAGTTAACATTTGATCGTCAAAATCGAGCTTTTTTTTCTTTTAGTTTCCCTGTTCCAGGTATCGTTAATGGGCAGTGTAATATCGACCCTGTGTCGAAATCATTTCGTTCTGCAGGAAATTCGTGCTTCGAGGATATCGTAGGCAGCGAGTGTAAGGGTTGGAAAGACTCACCCCTGGTAGTCGAGGAATAGGTTATTCCCGGCGATAATTTAGAATCGATGGAAGGGACATCTTTATGCGTCGTACAACGGTGCCAAGATTTCCGCCCCCTTCGGATAGGAAATACTTATTTGGCCTGAATATTTGTGGCTTTAGGTTAGATTGGTGCTAGACCGAAATACTCAACGATCGACCTTTTTGTGGTCGACCCAATACGTTTCCTGAAGTATAATTTACAGCCACGTTTATCGCTCTCATGCTACGCCAAATAATTTCTCAATAATATCCCTCTCCCCATCCACCCACGTATTATACGCCCTCGCAAAATGAGCCAAGATATTCTCAGTATCAGATCGTAAAAAAAATCGATTAAAAAACTTTCGAACGAATTCAACTACACTCCTCAATTCAAAGATTCATCAAGGATGACCTGTTTTCTTCATTTGGCTGTGGTGAAGGCCTGATCAATCCTACCAGTTCGTCATTATAGGGAATCCTTGATATGGGGCTACTATATAGGTCTGAAGTTTGCTTACGATAAGACCAGACTAGGGCCTTTTTAGGATTTCATAGGAATGTTTATGTATTTCCAGACAGCACAAAACTGAAAATGCAGACTGAATGTTGTCTGAGTCCAAATTATATTTTTAAGATTTCTTTTGGACTTATAGACAACATTTGGTCATTTTCATTTTTGTACTGTCTGGGTTAATGGTGCAGAGGCTCTGATGTACAAAATGTCACACGCGACGTTGTAGATGATACCTCATTACGAATTAATTGAGACGAAGCTCTTCAGGGTCCTGATCCACAGCCTTGGATGGATTTCTTCGAGGGTGAATGATATTGCACGAATCTCTTTATCAAATATACTGTGCAGAATGACAAAATTGAGGGTTAGTCTATACGTAGCAGTTTTGTACGTCATTACTTTCCCATAGAGCTTTCTTGGGTTGATTGTGAGCTGGCGTATTTATCTTCATTGCCTTACCCTGTCAACTTGAGGCTTTATCGGCAAGCCTCTTGGTCGCATTATTCATTTAATTAAAATTGTGGTTGGGGTTTATTGTCTGTTATTTTTTGTGGGCAAAAGTTTAGTTTAATTATATCAGGATTACAAAATTTATGAAACAAATGGCTGAAGGGAATGCTGGGAAAATTTAATTGAATTAAGAACATAAAAAGTAGAGTAGAATTCAATTGTAACTTTAAATCAACGCGTTCGCTGAGGAACGTTATCGAACAATGAACAATGTTGGGTCAAATGCCTACACGTGTACGAGTATAAAAATCCGAGGCAAAGTATTTGAACAAGGGCAAACAGTCGTTCGTATATATCGACTTGTTTGTCAATGACATAACTTATAACTTCTCGATTACTAAACAGAACGAAAAGAAACGTAGGATAAAAGAATTCCAGACGGCAGTATAACGCATCAAAAAATCTTTTGATCGACAAAGTTTTCCACTTTGTATTAATTTTCTTTGGCTCACGTCGCGTCTGGACTGAGTAACCATTTGTCACAGGGGTTATTTATTTTTTACACAATTTTTTTCTTCTTCCCGGTTCAGATGTACTCCGTTCACAGTTATTCTTGTTCCTTCACTCTTGAGTCTCTCACACGCTTTCTCAACCTGCACATGAAAAATTTAAACCTCCGACAGCTCTTCTGAAATAAATATATGTATTTCAGGTCTTACCTTCGTGTCGTGCATAAACGTCACTTGTACTTCTCTATTTCGTACCACATTTTTCACGGTGGATGTCAAACATCGGTCGTTACTAATTGTTAACGATGAGCTTCCAGCGATTTTTATACTGTCAAGCATTCATTTCACTGATATAACGTAATTTATTTCAATAAACTGAATAAACTAAACCCAGGACTCTTTCCATTCCGGTATTCTTTGTTCGTGAACAATCAAACAAAAAAGGGAATTTAAACAGTGGACAAAAAAAAACTGAGCTTGTTCGTAATTATCGAAATGTGACCAAAGATGATCATCGCATCATGACGGGGATGTGAAAATTAAATGAACGCCAGGGGTTGAGGAGAGAAAAAAAGTTCACGTGCACGTACTGAAGTTTTTTTGTTGTTGTTGTTGTTTTATTTTTATTTTTTGCTAACCCGTTGGGATACAACCGGAACGTGACTCGCGCAGCGCATGATGGATAAACTTTTATTAAAAATCTAATTGGATCGGAGACTGGGACTTTGGGGCTGTACTGCGCTATTGCAGCGTTTATGAGCAAAATTTTTTGTATCAAAATGCAGTCCTTTGACCACAAATATAACACGACGCTGATGGCACCCGCGACGGCATGATCTCTACAACAAATTTCAAAGTTTTATCAACGTCCCCTATTCGAATCCATGCATGAAGCGTGAAGAAAATGATGATAATAGTCGAAAACGCGGCGGCTATGCGTAAAAATTTTCTTCAAATTTGCGGGTAATTCTTTAGCGCGATTTTCAAAATCACCGAATAATCGTCTTAGTTTCACTGATATGTAATTAAATTTGGAAAAATTGAAGTTAAACTGGACAGAGAGTAAAATTTGAGAAAATATTGCATTGTGGGGTTGCAGCGCGTGCGGAAAAGCTTCGAAAATTTTCATCAAATCCATTCGTTATAAATAACCAGATTACCGGTTTTGTGATATTGCGTGCGCTGTTGTTCGCACAATAAACCTTATGACCTCGTAGATTCTGCATTTTGTATTTTGCAACCTGCATTTCGCACCGGAAGTTTCTCGGACCGTAGCTGACATACGAGCGAATTCATTTCCTAGGTTCGTTTCACTTTTTCGCTTTTTCCCTCCTAAATCGTGATTTGTGATTATCGCGATCCGATTGTTCGTGCTTTGTCATCGCGAAACGTTCATCGGAGCTTTTTTCACTCATTGCTCGAAAAGAAAAAAAAATCTGTTCAATCATGGCTTTTAGTCTATTCGAAATATTTGGACAATTTCTTGAGATGTCTAGAGCAAATGGTAAATCGTTCCTTACCGCAGTTGTTATTTATTCTCTTCTGTATCGGAACAAGGCCGTCTGGTTTTATTTTACAAGACGCGGCATTGTATCGTCGTTGTACAATGGGAAAAAGCTACGAGTCACCGTCGTTAGAGAATCCTCGAATCAAAAGCCAAGAGTCCGGACTCTAGTCGGGGCCAGGACTCAGAACTTGAAAGTCAGCAGCGGGTAAGCCGATATAGACGATGTCCGATTTTCATCCCTACACAATTCGAGACGAGAACTAACCGAAGAAATGACTTGCTGAAATATCGAACCATATTTCTCTTTGCTCATCTAAAATTACTCAATAAATTCACTCGGAAAACATAAAACACGTATTTCGCTTCATTTTTCATTTATATCGCAAGCTATAATGAAATTACTATATGTTATCTCTGTCTGCCTGAAAGTTATCTATCTAATCGGTCAAATTCCCGCCCACGATTCGCTAATTAGTTTCTTTCACCCCGTTTCAAGGTGAGGCAAAATTGTTTCACAGAATAAAGGTCAGCTGGTGAATTTTAGAGAGCTGGAAGAGGCGATTTATCAACTGTTTCAATGTGGGTCTAATTTGCATCAGCAAAAATCTTGGTCTAGATCTTGATCTAAAGTTTGCATATTGTGAAATAAGAATTAGAGTCTGTTCTCTACAGGGTTAGGAAAACCGTAGGGTCTGTAGCTGACACCATGAGTTAGGGGCTTTCTGGAGTCAAGATTTTTTTCAACCTTGTAGAATAATATAATCAGTTTTTATCCTGCATATGATAATCGATGGATTGCTTGAAAAATGGCGATAAATTTCACGTCGCCCACCTAGAAGAGTGGGTAAATCTTCACCAGTTAACCAATGAGAAACAGAAGGATTTGCGAATCGTGTACCGAACATGTGACTATCAATCGCTGTTATTACCACCCGATCGATGGTCTCTTCGGGGTTGATTGATGGATATACGAAAACGTCATTTGTTCCCAAAGCTTCATCGATTTCCAATCTCGAGGTCTGCGTTCAATCTCCCACGGGATCACAATAAAATACCTCTTTCTCTCTCAACTCCCTCTTCGTATGCATATACATGTGTGTATTAAGGAGACACATAAATCCATATAGATTCACACATGTATACGTCTACCAAAATAATTCCAATTCGTCATTACGGAGCTTAGACGCCGTACACAAGTAGCTAGCAACTGATTTGGTGCTGTTCCAAAAGAGATCGAGATCTATGCTAATTCTATTACAGTAATAGAAACCAGAAAATAGAAACGCTGAGACCTAGCGAATGAGAGTTTTAGAAACCTCAATAACGTGATACATTATCTTTTCGCTTGCGATTTCTCGTGTATTGCTGATCTGAGGATAACTATAGCGATCCTAGGACCTAGATGATTGATGTGAGTGCGATTTTGTAGAATTTCGATTTCATTTCGCGGTGAATTTACTGCGATTTCAAGCGATGTGATAGAATTACACTGATTTACTTGATTCAATAGTCAATATTTCCTCGCCAGTCATGATAGTGGTAATTTTCTTTCAATTTTCAGCAAATATTCACTCAAATCAAGAGACCATGATTTGTTGTAGTGAATGAATTCGATAATATTCGAGTAACCGATTGTGCTTTGTCAATTTGTTTTTCTAAAACGACCAAGATTTTGAGTACAAGAATTTTTACACTTCGACATGTTCCTAGAACAATAATGAGACTCGTGAGAACATGAATCTTTTCTGATCTCCAATCATGAAAAGAATGATGCCCAGAAAATATGGTTAAATTGAGGTTTAGGTAATGAAAAACTCTTTTTTTTTTATACAAAAAATATCGAACAATTCTGCCTCGTGGGGTAGAAACTCCTTTATTTGGTCAACTGTCTAAGAAATATTAGGTATAATTTGAAGAAATTTGTGCCCCAATCGAAGCCTGCATATAGTCAGGTAGATCGGCGTTATCATGTATTTATTCAAGGATCTGTGATCCCGTAGAGTGTACACGCGTGCTTAAAGAGATGAGTGTTAATTCGAAATGATTACGCAGTCTCTACCCGCTTCGGATTTGCCCGGACAAGCACCTGGATCGAGTTGATTCGCAACCTACAGAGGTAAACATGGATAATCGAGAGTAGTGATTGGTAAATTGTGTGCTCTAGGCTGATAGGGTTGCCCACTGGCAACCTCGGCTCATACTACTATGCCTCCAATAGTGGTGAAAGAGGGTTAATCGAGGAAAGCTGTTGCGGATCACACGACGTATAACACAATGCGAACAGCGGTTCCATTCACGTGTACCACCGTGTGTGTGTGTCTGTGCGTATCAGACGGTAAAACTGTTACGCGCTAAAGCTCGCAAGCTCGCAAGCTAGCTCCCGCATAGTTCAGGTTTTCCCGTGCGAATTCCACGTCCTTCTGAAACAATAGAAATGCCTGAGATTCCTTCGGATTGTTAAGCTCACCATGCACAAATCTTTGATAAACAGGAGTAAGCTTTATACCTCGGCTTATCTCGTGTACTGGCTCGAATGAATACGCCTACAGTATAGATTTGGATACCGCGGGAAGATCCTTTTAACTGATCTTTGAAGACTATAATTCTCCGTGTATATACATATCACGGGGGCCAAAAAAATTAGATCGTTCGTTTCAACTTCAGGATACCCGGAGCGGAGATGCTTTCGCAAACAAATTAAGTTCTTTCAGAATAAAAAAATATATACCATACACCGCAGGGGAGCCACGCGAAAGATCTACGACCTTCGGTAGCTTTCGATATTTTATCCGGTAATATATGTCCGGATAAATATCTAGAAAGCTTTGGGGGAGTCCTCTTTTTCTCCCTTATCCAATAGCCTCGTTTTCCTATAGCGATATATTTATATACCCACACCGTATATATAGAAATGATTAGTTGGAAAGTTAGAGGGGGGAAAAAAAATATGCGGGACAAATAAAAAATTATATATACAGTACAGAAAAAAAAGAGATCAACCGTTCAGACCTATTTGCAAAAGTGATGGATCGGCTCTCATATATTTCGACCAGTTACAGTTAGTCTTCCGGAATTTTGAGAATACAGAGGAAACGAAAAAGTAGCCTGCAGCGTTTCAGAAAATAACAAGAAATTTAACGTCTCATGTATAGGTCGAATTATGATGAATGTATGCAAATCGCGTTATCCAAATTCGCGTGTTTGGAATAATAGTACAAAAAAAAAAAAAACTGACTTCACGAGCTCGTTATTTGATTATCTATCAATCACTGACGATGAGTTCAACGACCTAAAGAAGTAAAAAATTGTGAGTTGAAATGAAAGAATGAGTGATCGAAGTGATACCAGAATCGATAACGTCTTCTGAATATAAGTTACGAGCCTGGAAAGCATTGAAACCCAATCGACCTCTCGATTCGTTCTCAATTTACTGCGGTGAACCCGAATGATTTCACTCTCCCGATTAAAATATAATATTGTATTACGAATGTAATTGGATTAATTATACAGAATCATCGATGTACAGAAGGGTGTTGTAATATTCACGGAAGTTATTTGCTTGGTTCCACTTCATTTCGGAATATATGATGTGTATTATACCTATGAAATATTTAGCCTGGAATAAAACAGTTCGATTCAAGGAACAGAGCGAATAAACGAAGCGGTGGTAGCGGAAATCCGCGCGTGTACCAACGATTATAAATTATTACGTGATACACGAGTACTCGAGTTCCAAATGGACCAGCTGTAATACGGGTTCCGAGTAGTCTGGGTGCTCGCTCGTTCCACTCTCTACGTGATGCTCAAATTTGTGTGCCTACTCTGAAAATAATGTTTAAACAGTAACCCGCCTGATGGTGAAATGGTTCGACGCAAATGCGATACATCGATACACGAAATTAAATCCGTCTCATTCGACAACGCCAGTTCAACAATCGGTTACCCCCAACCGATTTCCGATACCAGGCAATGCCAACAGCGAACACAATACTTCAACCCAAGTAGATTCACTACTTTTGGCCCTAGGACTTTTTCACGCACTTATCTAGTAAAAATTTTGATGTGATAAATCATATAATGTTATGAACGGAATCATCTCGTCATTCATCATATAATTTATCTTGTGAATTTGAACAGATATGTAAAAAAATCACATAATAATTCGTACAGGCATGGCTCATCGGATATTAGGTACATAAAAAAAATTACATGATAAACTATATGGTTTTTGAGACATTATATCTGCTGATGTGTACCTATATGACTTATCGTGTGATTTTTTATATATTTGTTCAAATCACATGATGATTTCGTTCATAACATCAAGATTTATAGTAGGGTTTGAAGTAACTCGTACTCTTCGCACGTGTTATAAAATCCACTATTTTATTTTGGGAATCAATTAAGACGTCATAAGTGTGACGAAAAATGATGAATCATCAGTAATTACTTTGATGGCAGCAAAGAGTTTTACCCGGCTCTAATTGTAATTAAAGAAAGTATATCTTTGGAATATTTCAACTTCTGGGAAAGTGGCGCTTTAATTCGCAATTCAAGGTACTGTAATAACGTAATAAATTAGAATGTTTCTGGATGCGACAAGCAAATTAAAAATCGAGGACCGTGATGAGTATTCCTAATTAGGAGAATTTCTTTTATTGCGCGTTTGTTAATTTTTTTTTTTCTCTTCAATACTCATTCCCACGAAGTTTCTTTTCCTTTCAATAATTAGAATAATTATCTCTTGTTACAGCTATAGAAAAAATGCTCAGGCCGTGTCCGAGGCCTACCGAGACAGACCAGCAACTGCTTTGGAAACAGCGGTCTGGTGGAGCGAGTACATCGCCAGGGGCAAGGGTCTACCCTTCCTGCGGAGTGCTTCGGCCAATTTGTCCTGGTTCCAATACCATCTCCTCGACGTAATCGCTTTCCTTTCTTTGGTCACGTTGGTTTTCCTATTCGTTACAGTTTTTGCCATTAAACTTATCTTCAGAAGTTTGTTTGGTAGTAAAGCGCCGGTGGTGAGGACAGAGAAATCGAATGGTCCGAGGAAAAATGGAGTCGACAAAAAGAGGGTTTGAGAATTGGTAAACTGACACCATATATCCGTTGGTGCTGCAAGCCCAATAGTTCTCGGAAAACTTCGTATCTTTTATACCTACTTCTTAAAACGTGATAGAATGTGATGAGAAAATATAATTATATATGTCCCTCAAGTTTCATCGGTGAAGTATTAGATGTACACCCAGACTTTTCAACCCTCATTTTTTTTCTGTGGTTTGGAACCAGAATACGCCAAGTCGAGTTTACTCAGGACTCAGAGAGGTTTCGAACTTTCAAACCTGCCATCCGAGTGTTTTTTACGGTTCTCCTTTTCTCATTTCTTACTTGACTTCTTGAAATGTATTCGTTATTGATTTCCAAGGGAAAAAGAACCTGTGCCTGTGCCCTCTTCTACACGAAAAATCATAGGTCGATGAGCTGAAAATGAAAAATCATTGAACCAGCAAGAAATATTACGAATGAAGAGACTTGACCTGGGGTTTTCTTCCTTCCGTAAAGAAGTTTTAATTGTGATTCAAATTTGGAATTTATTATTTGTGATACAATTATCCCAATTATACATGGACACTAGGGAGTCCATCTTTTTTTCATCGAAGATCAACGTTGTATACGTAGAGTATTTAACTGAATCAATTCTATTGTATTTTTCATCTGGATTATATGAAAAAGTCATTAGTTCGTAGGAGGTTATGTATGTATAAACTAACAATTAGTGAAAATTATAACTGTTGAGCACCAGCTTACTTCTAATTACTTTTCTCAACAATATTTTCCCTTTTCCCAAAATATATTCCCTTTTCCAGTACAAATATGACACATTTCTCTGTTTTCAGAAAAAAAATATGACGATATCGAAGAGATTTTCAAAGAAAATGAATGAGGATATCTTGAAGACGGATCAACGGATTTAGATGAAATTTGGTATAATATGTTTTTTTGGATCGATCATCACGAATCTGAAGTCATTTTCGCGAAATTCTAATTTGGCGTATTGGATATGCTGCAAAAGAAACTAAAAACATTCGAAATCTTATGGATATTGGTACTAGAATTTAAGAATCTGAGGTCAGATTTTCAGAATTCAAAATAGCTAGAAACAGAAAAAGAACTAGAAGTTCAAAGGCTGGCTGAAAGTCAGCTGAAACTCGCTGGTTCATTTTTAGAGAAATTTGTTTTCGTTGAAGAAAAATTTTCGTTAGTAGTTTTTTGTCGGCATTGGCCAACATCGATGTACTTGGCGACAGGTTTTTGCACCGGAGGTGCTTTTTTGGAAATCGAATATTGTTCTGTTTCGATTAACGAGTGGGTTGAATCGAAATTTCATCAACCCCTAGGCAATTGATGTGGGCGAGTGGTGATCCTGTTCTCTTAATTTACAAGCTGATTAAGTCAGGGGATGAAAACCTGCTAATTGGATGCTGTGAGGCAAATTTTGCGAAAAACATAAACACCGAAGTAGATGTGTTTATGTAAGTCGTCCGCCGAGGGGATTACCTGAGTGTAAATAGCAAAAAAGCAACCATCGCGTGGAGTTAGTACCTACAAACGATGGAGAAGTTTTGAGTCACCATCTTCCAGATGCACCTTAGCGAAATGTTTACGCAGTGTAACCTGGGAATCGCAAACAGAAATCGGTATCAGCATACCTCTCGTAGTTACTGTGGGTAACCAGTCAGGCGACAGTTGATTATACTTCAGCGATTCCAAAAGGATCCAATCCAGTTCAATTATAAATTGATTATACTTTGACGTTGAGTACAATAATTAGTGTATTGCTAGTTCTAACCACAAGGATCTGCTCTCGATATTTGATCACCTTCCTCAAGCCAATCGCTGTCACTTTCATCCAGACGTTGATAGAGTTCAAAACTTGACGTGGGAAACGATAGATTTTGATGGTAAGTGGTTCGGTAAGACTAGATGCTCCAACATTGTGAACAACTTGACGATTTCACTCTTTCTTAACCAATTGGAAGTTATTCGATCCAAACTATGCTCGGCATAAGAAAATCTGGCTTGAGTGATCGATGACAACCGTACAAGCCTCGATATGATGCATACCATTCGATGTGCTATTGATAAAAGAATTTTTCCGATTTCAATGCTCTTCAACATAGAGTTTATCTTTCAAATAAGTGCGATTAACTTTACAGAATGAGCTTTGTTAGTTTATGATGTCACTCGTATCATATATGGGAAATAATTGCGCCGAATTACACGCAGCTTCAGTGACGTTTTTCTTGAACTCATCGATATCGAGTCATTATCCTTAAAAGTATCAAGAAAAGCTTTGAATTTTGTTTTTTCTAACGTGCTTGCACATTAATGTACTTGGAGGAGGGTTCTTTTTTTGGGGGATATTTAATGCCTCGACCTACCCACCATACTAACTTCTGCTGAATTGATCCAGTTGAATGTTAATACACGATAATTTTGAGTGACTATAAGTTCCTTAATCTCAATACGGAATAACTTGAAAGGTGAGGTTAACATGGTTATTCCTGCAGTGATACTGCGCTGAAGAAGATTCCATTACCGAACGACTTTACGAATGCATTAGCCGATGTTTAATGCAAAATGGTAGACGGAATATAATTCATTCGCAGAATTTCTCCCTTCGTAAGAAACAAGTAAGTATTTCTGCTTCTCAATTTCTTACGTCTATTATAGGGACTACTTATTGTCGCAAAAAAGTACCCACATCCAACTTCCAATCGTAATGGTCTGAAATATATGTAATTCAATACGTAAGTGGCACTCTCTTTGACGATTGTGTCTCACTTACGATGCACCGTATAGGTATATTGGCTCACTCTGAACGGTGGATACACCTTCGGTTATGATTCCTTTTCATCGATCGCCAAGTCGTCGATAAGCCATAGTTTTTTCCCGCCCCGCCCCGCCCCGCCGCGCGTCATGAAATGAATTATAAAGGTGTAAATTGGCTTTTTACCGTCCAGCAGTTGTGGGCACTCATTTTTATTGCTCTATCCACGTTCGTAATTTGTCCCTCCATCACAACGAAGAACGATTCTATCGAACAACTCGCGATGACATCAGTGATAGCACATTTGTGACGTTTAAATTCTTCTCAAACTTTTGAGCCCCGCGTCAATTCGTTATTGACACATTATCGAGTCGATGGGAGTAAGAGACTGTCTCGTAGAAACTTGGAAACTCGAGAAGTTCGAAATATCACCCTTCCTTCGATATTTTCAATCAGGTTAAGTAATGAACATAAGCAGCAATTGTACAGGTCCGATGAACAACATTTGTTCGCTGTCTGGATGGAAGACGAAGCACCTAGAAACGGTGCAATGACTTCCGGTGTTATCAGCTTATCGATCATCGAATCAGCGGTTCTCGAATTTCGAGATCGTGACGGAGAAATCTTCGTCCATCGAAGTCTGGATTCCCATGGTTGTTTGGATCGTCGTAAAATATGGTATTTAGCAATAAGTTTCTCCGGCGAACTCGTCCAATCAATAACGGGGTTAACGAGACACATGTGCTCGCCACATAAATCCATGTTTGCTAATTATATCATCTCTCGTACTCGTTTTTCTTCGGAAGAAACTTGTGATATTAACTTTATGTCCTTGCGATATAATACGTAGGTCGACCCCGGTTCTAATATATCATACTTGATAGAACTAATTTGCGAAATTGATAGCTAAAAGGTAGGAAGTATATATTGTCTTTCATTACGACCCTCGCACACATCGAACCAAACTATATTACAGATATACATCAGACTGACATATCACTTGAGTTTGCCTTTATTTTCCCAAATGTCTAGACTCTAAGCCTTTCCTTCAAAGACTTCGCGTTACGTTCATTATTAGAGTTGGAAAAGAAAAGTAGGATTGAATTTCTGTCAATTTCGAGTGAAACGAAATTGCCCCATGATAAGAAATTCATCTCACAAGCGATTTGCCCTGCTCTTATCGTATCGACGCGACGGTAGCTCGTACATACGTGTAACATGTGTGTAGAATTCTCTAAATTATGTACAGACCTATATAGTGTATCAGGTGTCAGCTATATACCTATAGCAGTAAACAGTTCTATCACCCCAAAGTTCATTAAAACCAAGTTCGCTTCTCCCACAACCGTGGGATGTTATCCTGGTAAGTTTTCACATTTACGTCAACGGGTTAGTCGCACACTACTTGAACTTTTCATCGCTATCTATTTTCCTATGATACTTATCATCTCATCAACCCATCAATTTCAATCTCAAAGTAACTTGGTAATTGGAATTGAAACCATGTGAGTCATCACGTCGCATCGTCATCATTGAATTACGGATGGACCATATGTGAATCACTTTTGAATGAAAATCGCGTGCATGAAAATCGTAGGGGCGAGTTGGGGGCTCGATAGGGCTTCCCTAGATCGGGAATGTAATGTAAACCGATGTGGCCCAATCAGGGAATTCTGTTTGGCAAGCCAGGCCAGGGCCTTTTTGGTAGTGACCTACTCGATGATGCCATACTTGACCCTCTCCGAGGCCATGATAATGTCATGGCAGCCCGTAAGATTTTTTTGCACAGGATGTTTATCAGACAAAGAAGAATTTGACGATGATGGAAGAATTAATTCTATCATATCTTCTTTCCCCAACTAAAAATGTTAAGCTCGCCGCCTCTTATTCCCAGAGGGTATAAAATCTGAATTACACGTTTTTCAAAGGCTGAAAAAGAAATGAGGTAGACGAATTATTCCGTCTCGACTGTATAACATCGTCGAGTTTATAACAAAGTTAGTTGCACAGGATAATATTGCTAACTGAAATATACGCGTAGACTCCGTTATAATAACGTTACCAGGATACACAGCAAAGCAGAGCAGGAGTATAACTCCGACTGAGTTGTGGGTGCGACCAGAATCCGCTCAGTTCTGCGTTTTCAGAAAAATCCTTTTCGGCTTTGAAGTCATAATCATCGTTGAATGGCGTCGAATTGAAGGGTATAACGAATGAAAATATCGTCGGAATAATTCTCGCCCGTATTATTCCACGGTTTACCGACTACGAACCACGGTTCGAGAAAGAAAGCTAGGTCTACCGGCATTAGTCGTATTTCCCTTGCGGCCAGAGCCCCAAGTCGACGCTGACGGTGACGCTGACGCCGACACAGACGGCTCCCGTCGCTCCGACGACAAAGACGGATCACGTCAGACGTTGGGATATTAAACGCAGTCCACGTCCGCCTACGTTTCCACTTAGTCGCATATTTACCTTGACTTTATATCCGAGGTGAGAAAAGAAGACGCGAGTCCATTCGCTAAGCGAGTTCAATCAAACTCTGAAAAAAATACCTGAAGGCACAGTAGGTGAATGAAAAAGAGCGGGACCGCAGCCGTGGGGACGTATCAAAGTTCCCGGCGTTCGATCCTCGAGAGGGAAGAAAACCGAAAGGGACAAAGTTAAATAAGTTGAGGAAGGGGCTTGTTTCAACAGCAACAAAGACAATGGATACAGGACACCCCCGGTTTGGTACTCCGGCCGAATCGCTCCTTGACTTTAATCAAACCCTCCTTAATGACACGTGCGGGGGTGAAAAGTACGCTCGACGAGCCGAAAGACACTTCGGGAGTAATTGGCTTTCTAATTGGTCGATAAACGAACCGGGCGTCTTATCGTTGCGTTACCAGAAATTTCACACCGTGGAAAAATACTTCCCCAATTTTATTCCTTTCTCCTCACTTTCAGAAGAAGGTCTTCCTTCGTTTGATAATTTTTCAGAGCTTAGCTCGCTCTTGCTGCCAGGGAGAGAGTAAAATGATGATGCAAACATAGGATAGGCTGGGGGCGAAAATCTCTAAACGTAAAGGGATTAGAGTCGACAATAATTTCTGTGGTGAATTAGAAAAAAAAAAGTCTTGTAACGTTCGTAAATCGCTGACTTTAGCCGATCCGTGATCCCCTCCGGGTCCCAGTCTGCCCCAGGAAATTCTCACTCTACGGGTAGATATCCTCGCGCCCCTGGAGGTTCGATCGTGTCGGGGAGCCGCATCATTTCGCGCTCGCTTTAACTTCGCTGATTGAATCATGAATGTGGTTTGCCCTCTCAGCGTGAACCTCGGCAATGGTTGCCCACTGGAAAACCATTCGTTATACATATAACTACTGTATGAAGTCTGCGGCGCACACTATTCACACTGTACCTACTCACTGCGTGCACGCGGTGGCACCAATACTCCGATGAGCCTACTCCGCCTGACTGACTTGCTTTTCAATAGTGATTTCCCATGGAAATGGGAACGGCTCGTGGTCGACTGCTTTCAAAACCGTTAATTATTTGGAAATTCACACTGGCAACAGCTCCGTCGCAGCGGTTATTATTATCGAGCATATAAATCGCTGATGATTTTCAATACTCCCACAACTAATGATGAACCTCGTCTCTCAGCTACTCGATACTTTTCTACCATTCCGACGATAATGGTCATCAGTATGCGGGTCCTACGGAGAATAAGTGTCCCTGCCCTGTTCGTTTCTGCGTCACCAATCGATCCTGGTGGAGTCTTAGTTACTTTTTTTCTGATCCCTCATTTGTTCCCAGAGGAATAGAACCCCCCTTGAAGCCATCTCGGATTCTAATCACGTCAAAGCTTCGAGTGAAATGGGTATAATTTTTATACGTCGTTGAAACCATCACCAAATTGGCTTAAGGTTTCAGACCTCCTGGTTCTTGGTGTCAAGTTATCAACTTCAGTCGGTTATTCACGTTTCATGATCATTTTCTGGGGAATGGGATAACCACGTGGAACGGTTGTGAATAACCGCAGAATGTAACCAACGTTGAAACCGCGATCGCGGATTGACTCATGTGAATTATTCGTATATTGATTAGTTTCCTGGGCTTCCGAGTAGGTAGATTAATTCTCGGTACAACCGAACGCGCTATCTCAACAAGCTTCAACAAGATTCACTGAAGAGAGCTTGTAGTAAGTGAGTATAACTGTTACCGGAGTCTAGAATTTCGATAACTCGAGATAAGGATTTTTCCCGTATTTCGGAAAGACGCTTCTTCGTTAATATGCAGACTACCTCATTTCCATGACTCGTTACAAAATTAAAAATACGAACACTTAATTATTTTAAGATGAAAGCGTTCTTCAACGCTTCTGGGCTCAGGGTATAAAGCTTCGGTCTCAATTAAAATGTAAATACTTTGGCAACAGGTGCTCAGGCCGGGACCGCGAATGACGAGATCCTGTCAGTAATTATTATTGACCCCAGGATAATTATTCCGAACCGCACAAAATTTCATCCTCACTGTCCATGGTCAACGGTCCATACCACCAAAAATTCCATACAACCAATCATTGTCGTAGCATGATAAAAAGAGGCGAAGACCTGAGATTAGGAGGGGTGAAGGCAGTATCTTCGTGTGAACAGAATGAATTTTTCTTTTCAATGAAACTTTGCCAATATTTTGCAAATTTAATACAAATTTCTTCATGTCTCGGAGAGTATTCTGATAATAATCGCGCAAAGTTTCACCTCGTCAAGGTGGTGAAGTGTAATGCCTGAAAATTTTCGTCTAAATACTAAGCCGAGAATCGTAACCACTCGAGTCTCTGATAAGACGGGTTTATGCCGTGAGTATCAAAACTTGGCTTAATGCGTATAACTTATAAGACATTGGAAGCCTCCCCTTGGTGACACTCCCGAGTACTTTACACCCGAGTAACGATTATGAATACTGTTTCTGGAATTTCAGAAGTCAACACGCAGTTAGGAGAGTTTAACCCACCGACGGATCGTTTCGCGTGATCCTGGAGGAAATTGACTGGAAAAAGTTACTTCGCCCACAGTCCCTTACGTGGCATACGAATATCTTGGTTTGAGATGACAAAAATAATTGTCACAAGTTTGTGACACTTAATTCCGTCACGTGCAGTTGTCGACTGATCGCGTGTCAGGCTCCGAACTCGCTGAATAAATAATGATATACTCACTCTGTCCTCGCGAATATTCGTATCCCGCCACTGACAGAACCCTAGTCGTTTTTCCTCAGCGTGAAACAAAATATACGGAATAGAGAGATGAGGAACGACGGAGGCAGGTGACAAATCTATTCACAGACCGAATATAATCGAGTATTATTCAACAGATGAGGAATTTTTATCTCTTAATTTGAGAAGAACATTCGCGCTACATTCTGACTGAACCAGTTTCACGTATATCGACATTTGTCACAGGGGATTCAAGTTCCGAGGCAGAGAGCGTGTCATGTTCGAGTGATTTAATCAAATCCCGGCTCACCACTGACATTAACGACATTTGGTACCGTAGAACGCACCGAGAGAATGCGCAATTGGGTCAGGCAATGAATAGTCACGGCTGTTCAAAGGAATTGTTTCAATCAAACTTTCGCCGCATTAGAATACTGCATCGTGAGAATTGCATCAAGATTGGTAAAAAAGCCACATGGTATTGAGGCATCTGGTCGAAGGCTTGAGCATTCGTCAGGGGTCGCCCCAGCCGGGGTCAACTTTGGCAAGGTGACGGCTTATTCGAAAGTTCAAGCAGGAGGAGGTAACACGCGTTCGGTTCAAGTTGGAACTAGGGTGGACCAGAGTGGACGAAAAAGGACAAAGAAGGGTGAGAGAAGCTCTTGGGTCCCCGCAGCGAGCTGTTACGTCCGAATGGCGAAGTTACAGATTGTTAGAGAGGGAGGAACCTCGCTCTCTTCGATTTCAGACACCTCTTGTTTTTTGCTCAACTTTTATTCCCAGACTCCAGTCCGCAATTCTCCATCTCACTTGATAATTTACGGTGTAGGTATAACTACTGGCATCATCCTAGATGCTGTATTTTTTGCATCATGGCGGGCGTCCACTTTATAGACGTGCCGAGGGTATCCCAAGCTCTGAAAAGCAGCGAGGTTGGACGTGGAGAACCAATTCCCTTGTGTGTATAGATACACGGGGACTGAGTCAAGAGCTTTAATATGACGTCGGAAGGACGAAAGTGGATGGCAGGATTCTCATATCCCCTCATGACGTACAAGCTCGTCTCCGCAGAATCTCCGAACTTGAGATGATAGAATTATTAGGGTTTTTTTTTCTTATCTTGACAAAAGTTGATAGTTAGGATTTGGGATAAAGTCCTTTGAGGTCCTGCGGATGAGACTTGGTTAGGAAATACTTTACCTCCCAGCTACAGCCTATCCAGGCAAAATTTGTTCGAACCCAAGGAGCAGAACGGGGGTAGGTAGACGAACCGGTAAAGCGTTGCTCCAAGCGAGTACTACGATCCTTTTCTCATTCTCGATGGCGTGCGTCTCCTTCCTTATTTCCCGTGTCTCTTCGCGGTATATATCTAACCCCCACATAGCTCCGCCCTAAACTTGAATCCAATTTTCCACATCACATCCCGCAAAAGTTACTCTTCTCGACGCAGGAAGGGGAGGGCGGAAAAAGCTGAACATTTTTATCTCCTCTTTGTCGGAGTAAAACAATTTCAGAACATACTGTTCACTCGGTACTATTCCTCCCATATTCCGGATATGTAATATCACATGTACGTACAATACCACGCTCTGCACTCTCTGCAAAGACATTCTATTTCATTCCGAGAGTCACCGTGAGCTGGACGAGACCCTAGACCCAGTCTCTACCCTGAAGAAAAGAATCCCGATCCTCTCAAGGTGAAGTGCGGTTGGATTGTATCATTCGTTGATACCAAGACAACCCGGAACCTCGATTTCCTCTTCTAGTAGTTTCCCCGACCCATGCAGGAATTAACAATTGGCCCAGCGTTGGCGAGATACCGAA
>JAFFZH010004976.1:0-12119 GCA_018420115.1 Euura saliciscinereae
GAGATGATTCTTCTACAATTCTCAGTTTTCAGTTCTTACGTTCGCGAGTAAAACCGTCTACGTGAGCTAAACCGGAATTCTTAGTTTTCAGTTTTTACTTTCGTGCGTATCAAGTACAGAGTCCAAAATTCAACTTGAACGTTTGGGACGTGAAAGAAAAGTCGGATTTCAGTGCCAGTGGTACGAAGCGGTTGATTATCGTTTCAATTGATATTATGGTCTCTGAAAATCGTATGAATGGTAACCCGTCTACATATTGAGTGAAAATAACATGTTCGCAAAATTCTACCGACGAACTGCCAGGTATTGTTCATGCCACATTTCCGTGATGAAAAATTATCCGTACTTCTTTCATTGATTTCATTTGTGATTTGAACGTTCGAAACACGAAAAAAATCTGTTTTTCCAGCGTCAGCAACGCAGCTACGAGTGTTGAAGATACTTATGCGCTTACATTCTGGTGAGGTAACTGTTAATGTAAGTGACAAAAATCATGTTGTGTGAACAACAGAACGGAAAGTATGCGTTCATTGCCACGGAAAAGATTTGGCGGTAAAAAAAAAACGGACAGTTCTGTCAGCGATTGCTGGAATGAGACGGAGGGTCTCAACAACCAACGTCAGTTACTCAATTTCTGTTATTTCCACGAGCAAGCCAAGTTTTAGGCACGCCGTTTGTCTGTTTCAGCCTCTCAAAGTCTCAGTTTTCTTTCAGCGAACAAATATCTACGACATTATTCGGGTCAAGTTATGTGCAAATGAGAGGAAAAATTCTCTGGAAATTTAGATGGCTGACCATAACTTCTCAAATGATTGTTTCCTAAATCAGATCCCCACGTTCAGGAGATGATGGGTTCAAAAGAATCGACGCCGGGCCGGTGGAATTTTTACTCGAACGAAAAATTATTCTTTCTTTCGATTTTTTCTTTATCCCTGAGGTTTGTACAGAACACTCGAATTGACTGACTCTCCTCAGTCGGAGATATATCAATTAATTGATCGATTCGCATAGTCCGTCAAAATTCGAACGACGGATCTTTCCCCGAAAAAAATGAGACATCGAGAGGTTGAATCGGGCGAAACAATGTGCCGGGAATTTTACAGGTACTTGAAGATTTTTTTTTCATAATTGAATTACTTCAATGCTATTCAATAACATTCCATTCAGCTTAACAAAAATTCATCTTAATACCGTACATCGATTTGTGCAGTACTACGTGAAACGGTGACCATCCAATCTCGAAAGCTGCGTAAACAATCTCGCTGGATATTTGAACTAAGGTATTTTCGTTTTTTTAAAGATGGAATGAAGTCAACTTTTTATTCGCAAAATTAATCTTTGTTCTCTTTATTAAAATATTTTTGATTGTTTCCAAACGTTTCTACGAAATCCTGCTCGCAACACACCATGTAACATGTGAGCAGTCTTGGAGATTTTGAGTTAACCGTTTTATATGGTAACGCACGAATCGCCCAATGCTATTATCAGTAACGTTTGATTCTTAAGTTGAATGGATTTTCGTCACGGCAAATAAGGTCGATGAATTGGCGATTCGAGTGAAAAAAGTGTACTTATCATCTTTTTTATCGCTCCAGAAATAATGTCCAAAAAGGCTTAGTCTGGGGCTTCTAAGGTGAACGTACCCCTTCAAGTTTTTCGAGATGGGTACCTACAAAATTTGGAATAACATTCAAAAATGATTGTGCGTCGTTGGTAGGACGGTACACAGAACTTTCGGATTGCCGGTTCTCTGATTTGCGACTCAACGTCGAACATTGAAATTCAATCAAAAGAAGGTGAAGACCGGTAAAGACCTACGAAAAATTGACGTAATAATCTACATTGAAACATGCATTGAAAGTGATAAATAAAACACTGGGTAATTTGAAGAATCGTGAATCAATCCTTGGAGGCAAAATTGTCATTCTTGGTGGAGACTTCATACAACTCCTGCTGTTTAAAACACGTGGCACGCGGAGTGAAATAATAAATTTGTCCATGAAAAGTAGTCTCCTCTGGACACATTCCGAAAAATGTTCATCACGCGTAACATGAGAGTTCTTCCTAAAGAAATTGAATTTGCGGAATTCGTATTAAATGTAGGCGACAGCATGTTAAGTACCTCAAACGATGCGATAGAATTACCTGCCGTCGAACGTTGTGTAGCGGCACATAATGTCGACGTAGTCGAAGATATAAATTGACAATTGATTACAGAAAATAAATTTCTAAATTTTGACCGAGTTCACACCCTTTGACATTATTTAGGTATCTTATAAATTTCACATCACATTCGAAAATGATTGTGCCCGCGCGGAGCGCGGGCTATCGTACGTTCTAGTATATCTAAATAACACGTTCAATCTCTTGTAAACTGTGGTGTAATTCGATTTTATTGATGGAAACGTATGAATTCAAAGGTCAATTATTGTTTGCGTGAATGAGCAGTTTTAAATATCGTATAGATATGAAAATTCAGTGTAAACGTTGTATAAAGAAAATCAATAAAATCATGATTCAGAATCTTAGAGGTAATTTCATGCGTGAACAGTGTATAAGTTAAAAATAAAATGATGCTTAAAATTAATGAATGAGAGTGAATGATATATGGGTTAAAAAATGAGATGTGGTTGGCCAGACCAGATACGTGTTCTTTATGTTGCTTGTAGATGTTGGAATCCTCGTTGATAATTGTAATATATCGATGAACCTTTATGACGAAATGTGTGATTGTAATTATAATAAGAATGAGAACAGAGCGTGAAAAGGTGTTGTCTCTTCGCTGGCCGGACGTCGAGAGAGCGAGTTCTGCTATTCCCTCTAGTCCCTCGATTCGTGTTTAGTCTCGAATCCTAGTTTATTTGATTTCGAGACTATATTTATAGATTTGGCGGTATATTCAAATGTCCTTATTCATCACAAAATGATCCATCCCTTTTCGATACCAGAAAATACGTAGAAAGATATTGGCCTTCGGTGAAGGTGCACAACTCTATAGCGTTTTTACCTACTAGTTTATCTATTTCTTCGTGAAGATTGAAATTCTGGGTGGAGGATTGAGGTTCTATTGGAGTACAGTTCTGTCGGGGTTGTCGGATAAACGGGATTTTGTAACCCTCTATATATTCCAGAATCGTCTTATCTCTTGTTATTAGTGCCCAGTGTTCAGAGAAGAATTTTATTCTCTCTGCTTCGAAGCTCACCTTTACTTTTTCTTGGCTGAGATTTAAGTCGTTGTTCGACCCTGGTTGTACCCGCCTCGACTCTGGTTGTTGCCTCGGTTCTGATAAGTCCTCTGCTGAGTCTTGACGTATGGTCTGAACCTGAGGTTCGACCTCTGTGCTCCGCCCACCTGTCGAGGTCCCGCAGATGGGCCCCTCCAGTTTGACTGGTTGTTGAATTTAGCTGGAGTCTTTTTGGGAACAACCTTGTCTGAAGCTTTAATGCTAGTACAGGCCTTTTCAATGTTCTTTGCCTCCTTGACTTGGTCTGTAAACTTCCCACCGTACAGCCATTTGTCAGGAGTTGTTGTCTCAATGGTCGATTTCAGTGATTTGCTTAGGAGGGACGAGATACACGATTTACGAGTTACTGAATGTTGATGGAAAACATCTGTAATCAGTTTTCCAGCGTCGCACAGATTCTCCAACAGTGCCATGCGGTCAACACCCTCTTCCAGGTCAAAGAGCAGCATCGAAATGGCTGCGCCCAACGCTGTGGCTGCTGAGCCTACGCAGTTTTGGGTCTCGATGGAATGTTGGTCTCTTTTGATTGAAATCTGTGGCATGACTGGAACGATTTCGAGGTTCACCTTAGGAGCCTCGATATAGAATTCTCCTTTGCGTGGATATTTTTGAGAACTTCCTTCTTGGTCTCTTCCGTTAGCCCCTCCGCAACCCACTTTTTCCATCTGCTGGAAAGGTCAACGTGTAGCTTAACCTCGTTCTCTTGGGGCGCCGATGGGTCCTCGCCTAGCTTGTCTCGAATTTCCTCGTCCAAAAGTGCGAAGGATTCGACAGTTTTTGCCAGGCTCGGGTATTGGTTCCCCGCCTTTTGCTGTAGAGGAAGCGCTTGCCCCCGTCATTTCATTTTCCTTGTTCGGTCCACCGACCAGTGTACCTATAACGTAGGAAAGAACAACCATGTCAGGTCGCACCCGTGTCGAGGGAAGGCGAGAGCTTTGCCTGAGAGCTAAGAGAGTTCGTGTGGAACTGAGGGGCTCTTTTCCATATCCAGGCTCTCATGTGGGACTGTCGTTCGTATAGAACTATTGTCCCAACGGCTTGTCGTTCGTATGGAATTGCCATTTCATGAGCTATTGTTCAAATGAAATGTCGTTCGAATGGAACTTTGATCAAATTACATTGTCGTTCGTGTGGAACTGTCATTCTAACATAACTGTTGTTCGTGTGGAACTCATAGTTATATCGCTGCCTCCTAGCAAGAAGATCCTTATTCAGAAAAGTCGGGAATAAGATCCTTATTCAGAAACGCTGGGAATTAGATCCTTATTCAGAAAAGCTGGGAATTAGATCCCTATTCGCGACGAAAAGCAAGAAGATCCTTATTCAGATTAAATTTCAACAAGATCCTTATTCGAGCGCGGCTGAAAAAGTCAGGTTGGCACCACTGCTTCGAATTGGAAAGACGCGGGTTTCGAACCGGGATAAAGCCCTGCACCTTCTCTATTAGCTAAAAACTAATCGTACCCAAGGTGAGTGTACCAGTTCGTGACACTGTCCCAGTTACTGACATTTTTTGGTTGTATCTCTTGTAACATTATTTCGAATATCATTAAAAAAAATCGTATCTTATTCTCTGAGCCGGTAGTAACTAGTTTGTGTCATAGAAAAAATCAGAATTCTAATCATTGGCTAATAACTCGAAAAAATACATATAAGTGTCGGTAATTAAACAGATTTTTTCAGCCGTAGGAGTGTATTGAAATGAAAAATTAGACCCTGTATGAAGACCGTATAAATTCTAACGGATATTTCTTATTATTTCATTCGAAGTAATTAATACAAGGATTATTAATTTCGAATATTCGCGCGCATCGGACATGCAGCGCCTCCATTTCTCAACTTCTCACCGGTTCAAGGCCATGCCTCCGATTTCAATACGTCTACTTGCTTTGATCGTTCACTTCTGATTCTCTTTGGGGACTCGCTGACGTTGGACTTCGTTACTTTTGAAACTTTTTACTTTTCAATTCTCCATCTTCAGACCAATGGAGGCATTCACTGCAATCCAGCACCGTATTCGTCACATTATTTCGTTTCGTCCCGTTGTTGCGTTGTTCATAACCTCTACAGACTGATTCCGACTTCGCGACTACGCGTCACGCCGACTCACATGTGTGCAACTGTCTGACATGGTAAATGCTAGTACCACCTCTTGCTCCTAGGTGTTTACAGAATATGGTAACTCGATTTAAAATTATTCTACCAACAGAATGAACCGCAGAGATTCAAAATCGAAGCAACAATGAAATTCTTTCGAATGGCGAAAGTAAAATCTTGTTCAATTGCAATAATAGTTCGAATAATACAGGCACAGACATTAACAGTTTAAAAATGAATTCCAAGGCTTGATTCTATTCTTTACTTTTTTATAATTTCTGTTTGGACAAAGACTTAATTTTGTTGCCGGTGAGGAGGAATCGGTCTGGTGATAAAGTAAAGAGCCAGAAATTAAAACGGAACAATGTAATGGATTCTTTTATTCAATAGGTGCGACGTGTTTACATTGAGTGCTTGACTCTAACTGCCTAGTAGAAGATGTTAGCGTACCGAGTTGACCCGAAATCCTACGAGCTAGTACAATAGAGAAGATTTCGTATTCGTGTATAATTCAAATATTAATCATGAGCGTGAACATTACCGCCCGTCTCGTTCACAGTCGGATCTGAGAACGATTTTGGCTCTCATTTGAGAACGTCACACATTTTTTTCTTTCAGTTCAACCATAGAGATTATATGAGGTACAGCATTGTATAACATTTCACTGAGCGATGTCATCTTCTTCTGTTCTGCCAATTAGGAGCGGGCAGATTTTGGTGACGGGTCGTTGCAGCGTATTCGTTGCAGTGCGAATCGTCACTACTCGCGTTTTGCCGTCGGGTCCAGGGTGGCACTTGATGATGCGACCGAGTGGCCATTTCGATGGGGGTTGAAGCTCGGTGCGAATGAGAACCAGCTCGTTGGGTTTAATATCTCTTTTTGGCTCCCGCCATTTGTGACGCTGCTGCAAAGCGCTGAGATATTCGTGTTGCCAACGTCTCCAGAGCTCCTCAAATAGTCGGCGAACTGTTTGCCAACGCGACAATCGGTTCGGATTGCTGTCGAGCAGAGGGGGTTCCGGTATCGTCTTGAGCGGGGCTCCAATCAAGAAGTGACCTGGCGTCAGAGCTGTCAGGTCGTCCGGGTCATCGTTGAGTGGACCAAGTGGTCGGGAGTTGAGGCATGCCTCTACCTGGGCTAGAAGTGTCGTCATCTCTTCGGAGGTCAAGGTGTGCGACCCAATGATGCGACGCAGATGATGCTTCATTGCCTTGACTCCTGCCTCCCAGAGGCCACCGAAGTGTGGCGCGGCCGGAGGTAGGAAGTGCCACGTGGTGCCGTCTGACGCGAGCAACGTCGCGTTTTCTTCATCCTCTGTGACGGCGCGGAATGCCTTCTGAAGCTCAGTATCCGCTCCATGGAAAGTCGTGCCGTTGTCGCTGTATAGCGCTGTAGGAATTCCGCGGCGTGCCGTGAATCTTTGAAATGCGGCCAGGAAGCTGGCAGAGCTGTAGTCGTCCACAAGTTCCAGGTGAATGGCTCTGGTCGCGAAGCAGACGAACAGCGCTACGTAGGCCTTGTGTGCTTGGTGTCCACGGCCCTTTGCTTTTCGAACCATGAGTGGACCAGCGTAGTCAACGCCCGTGTGTGTGAACGGCCGAGACGGCATGGTTCGAGCTGGCGGTAGATCACCCATTTGTTGAGTGTTTATCGCAGCGCGGTGGCGAATGCATATTACGCATTTGTGAATATGGGTTCGAACTTGGCGACGGCATCCTAGGATCCAATACTGCTGACGCACGACCCTGATAGTCAGCTGGGGACCCCCGTGTAGGGATCTGAGATGAGCATGAGCTATGTGAGGTCGCTGACGGGATGTGCAGGAAGGATGATCGGGTGTCGCTCGCTGTATTGAAGCATGGAGTGGCGTAACCGCCCATCAACTCGGAGTACGTCGAATCCGTCCAACTCTGGGTTCAGATTACGGAGAATACTACTGCGAGCTATCGGCTGTTGAGCGCGAATGGCGGTGATCTCGTTCGCGAACGTTTGCCATTGGACGAGCTTGATCCAAAACTTCCTTGCTTCGTCGATTTCTTCTGCGGTGAGAGCTTGCGAGGGGTGCTGAACGGCGGGATTACGCAATCGTTTTATGAATCGCTTGCAATATGCAGTGATTCGCAGCAACTTCGGCCACGAGGAAACGTTTTGAGGCAAAGCCCAGTTTGCTTCTGGGGCGTTCGCCACATGAACTCGCCGCGGAGCTCGCTCCTCTATGTCGACTCCCTCTTCCAGCGGGGCGTTGGTACAGGGCCATTGGGTAGAATGGCCTTGGAGCCACGTTGGACCTGTCCACCACAGAGAATGGTCGATCATTTGTTGGGCCAGGATTCCACGCGACGCGCAATCAGCCGGGTTATCTGATGTTGGAACATGGCGCCAACGTGCTTGTGGAATCCGGGTTTGTATGTTAGCGACGCGATTCGCGACGAAGGTGGTCCAGCGGGACGAATGACTCCGGAGCCATGCCAATACGACGGTCGAATCGGTCCACGCGTGTACCGGAATTGCTTCGAGGTGCATTGTCTTTTGTACGCGTTCGATCAGTCGTGCAAGTAAGTGGGCCGCGCACAGTTCCAGTCGCGGTATACTTATTTGTTTTACCGGTGCCACTTTCGACTTCGCGGTAATGAGAGTTACTTGAGCATCGCAGACCTCGCGAAGCACTCGAAAATAAACGACAGCAGCGTAAGCCCGGGCTGACGCGTCCCCGAACCCGTGGATTTCACACGCGATTCCATCACTCGCTGTTCCGACGAAGCGCGGGACGTTTACCGTTCGAAGCAGAGACAGATTTTCACAGTACTCACTCCACTGTGCACTGAGGTCAGGCGGTAGAGTGTCATCCCAATCGAGCTGCCGTAGCCACATCTCTTGCATCAGGATTTTTGCCGTCACTACGACGGGAGTTAACCAGCCGAGTGGATCATACAGTTTGGCGATTTGGGATAAAACCGATCGCTTGGTATATTCCACTGTTGAGCTGGGCGCGTCGACTTGGAAACCGAATACATCCCTATGCGGGTTCCAGGCGATTCCCAGAATCTTCATTTGCTCGTCGCCATTGATCGCGCGGTAGTCGTGAACTCGTTGAGTCGGTGGTTCGTCACTGACGACTTCCGGTCTGTTTGCTTCCCATTTTCGCAGGTGAAAACCGCCCGCCGTCAACAGCTGTTTTAACTCGTGACGCAGGTTGATGGCTTCCTCGATGCTGGAAGCGCCGGTCAAGAGGTCATCTACGTAGACGTCCGTTCCAAGTACTCGGGCTGCAGCTGGGTATCGCGCGCGTTCATCTTCGGCGAGTTGTTTGAGGACTCGCTGCGCGAGATACGGAGCACATTTTGTACATTTTGTATTTTGTAAGCAGTCGGTACGCTTGGATCTCGTCGTCAGTCGATGGTCTCCAGACGATTCGCTGGAGATCTGTGTCCTTTTCTTCGACGAGAATTTGTCGAAACATTTTTTCCGCGTCAGCAACGAGAGTACTGACGCCAACGAAGTAGGATGTCAAACAGATCTGCTTGCAGTTTAGGGCCTGCTAGAAGCGTATCGTTCAACGACTTTCCGTTCGACGTTCTGCTGGCGGCGTTGAAAACCACGCGCAACGGGGACGTAGTGCTTTCGTTTCGTAGCACTGCGTGATGCGGCAGGTAGACAATTTGCTTCTCATCGGTTGATTCCTCCAAAGGCGCTGGCGTCATATGTCCGAGACGAAGATACTCCCGCATGAAATGATGGTACATCTCGGCGTGCTGAGGATTCCGTTCCAATCTTCTTTTGATGCTCTGGAGTGATGCAATGGCAATCTTGAGTGATTTTCCAAGACTGAGGGGACGGTTTTCTTTGAACGGTAGGTTTACTTCGTACGTTCCGTCAACGAGACGACGATGAGTGGAGTTAAAATGCTCCTCGCAACGTTGGTCGTCCATTGACATCGACAACTGTTGTTCTGGAATCTCTTCGAGCTCCCAGAAGTTGTGAAGCTTGATGTCCGTCAGTTCTGGTTGTGCACAGTGCAACACGATGGTCTGGGGGCTGGTAGCTGACGTCGCGTTCGAGCTAGTTACGGAGAGGATCCAACCAAATATCGTGTTTTGTGCGACAAGTTCACCTGAAGGGCTGTGTTTCACTCCGTCCAGAAGTATGAGGGCGTACAGGTCGGCTCCAAGTAACATGTCGATCGGATCATCTACGTCCGGATCCGGATCCGCGAGGTTCAGCTCTTCTAGCTCCTTCCAGTTCGCCGAAGCAGTAGCGCTTCGTTGCACGTACGTGGTCAGCTGTTGAAGAACGTAGGCGTCAACCTTGATACGTGGTTCGTCCTTATTACACGGCTCCATCTGCAGCGTGACGATCGACTTGACTGTATTTGTGGGCTGCCCGCCGAGACCCGACACGGTTACGTGAGCTCTCCGTCTCTGAGCCCGTAACCTTTCCGCGACAGAATTTGTTACGAACGAGGATTCTGATCCCTGGTCGAGTAGGGCGCGAACGCGGATTGTACGACCATTCGCGGCGCGTAGTCGTACTCGAGCCGTAGCGAGAAGCGTTTGTTTTATCCCGGTAGCATTTTCAGTTGCGCAATGCACGGTGACGTTAGCCTGGCTGGTTCCTGACTGCGGCGATCCTACTATCGCAGACTCTCCTGGTGCGTCCGGCTTCGGATTGGGAGTGGTCTGTAGAAGGTCCCGTTTTTCAGGTGGAACATGTAGCAGCGAATGATGCTTACGTTGGCAGTGTTTGCAGCGTGATTCTGATGGACACTCCTCCATCATATGTCCTTGTCTTAAACAATTGAAACAACATAGTTGTTTGCGGGCGACATCCGAGCGCACTTCAAGAGGCTTTTTGCGATATTGATGACAGAAGGTCAGGGCGTGCGACCCCTTGCATATAACGCAACTCTTCGAGGAAGTGGCGCCGTGATGTGCCGTTACCTTCTGGTTTGAATTAGAGCGCGAATTACCTGAACCTTTGCTCGCGTTCGCGACTGGTTCTGGGTTCGCTGAGGAGATGGCTTCTAAAGCGCGTGCTCGACCTTCCAGGAAGGTTTTCAGCTCTTAAAAACGTCGGGTACTCCGTTGTCGATCCTCGCGTTGTCTCCCATAGTTCTCGGGTTTGCGAATCAAGCTTCTGCGTCGTGACGAACACGATCCAATCGTCCCATTGGTCGGTAGGGCGTCCGAGATTTTTCAGTGCTTCGATGGTTTCGGTTGTTTCATCGAGTAGCCTCTTCAAATCTGTAGCGGACTTTGCCTTGTTCGGTGCGATTTGGGTGAATGTTCGTAAGTGAGCATTGACAAGGAGCCGCTTGTTCTCATATCTGGCCTTGAGAGTGGTCCACGCAGTCGCGTAGTTCGCGGCAGTGACTGTCACGTTTTTTAGAAGCGCTTGAGCTTCTCCTTCCAGGCTCGTCTTCAAATAATGGAACTTCTGTACGTCGGGAATGGATGCATTCGTAGCGATAAGTGAATCAAACATATCGTGGAAGTTTTCCCATTCCGTGTACCGGCCGTCGAATTTTGGGAGCTCGATTAGTGGAAGGCGCACGGTAGCTGCTGGGGTGGCAGGTGCGGCCTTGCCGTCAGGCTTCATTGTTTCTTCCAGTGAGAGCAGCGTTGCCATAGTATTCAGGTAGCTTTCTTCGGTGGCGTCAAATATGTTATTTTGGAAGTAATCGCTGGTGGTGCGATCAGCGGCCCACATTGGTCCGGAACTGGCTAAAACGCGCGCATAATGATTATTGTACAATAACTTTGCAACCAAAAGTGATAGAAAGTTGATTAAAAAACCAAATTAAAGCCTAATTAAGCCGTTGTAATATGAGTTGTCAACAAGCGTTGTAAAATTATTTGCAACAAAGATATGGACGCTCAAAGATCAGCAATAAAAGTAGACGTTTTTCAACTATTTCATAGAATGAATTTATTGATTAAATTGGTTCATAAATTATCATATGACGAATCAAATGGCCGAAAATACAAATTTCATGAAAAGTTGAACAATATACTATATGTGGGGCATTCGATGCCAAATCGACCTGCCGGTGACTCTCGACCTCTCATATCTGGTCCGTGATTTTTGTCTCATTCTTCCGACTCTAAATAGCAACGAGATTTTTTTTCAGACTTTTCAAAATAAATTTGAGCACGTGGTGAATTTTAGAAGTTTTTTTTTTTCAACCCCTCGATGGCCGTAACCGAAAAATCTGGAAAAATTCTCAAAAAGCTCATGTCCAAAATGAAAATCTTTGACCCAAATTGCATAATGTGCAAGCTCTTCCTTCGACCTGATTTTTTAGCTTTTATCTATTTTAATATTATTTTATTAATTTTTTTATTTTTATCTTACTTTTATTCATGATTTACTGTGATTCAATAAATTCACGTTGCATTGATCTGCACACTAATTATTTTTTGGTAATTTTTTCATCGCTAAATCTAAAAATCAGGTTGAAGGAAAACTTTGGACATTATGCAATTTAGGTAAAAAAATTGCATTTTTGACAGAGGCTTTTTGAGAATTTTTCCAAATTTTTCGGTTACGGCCATCGAGGTGTTGAAAAAAAAACTTTGGAAATTCACCACACGCTCAAATTTATTTTGAGAAATTGAAAAAAAAATCTCATTTCTATTTAGAGTCGGAAGAGTGAGACAAAAAATCATGGACCAGATCTGAGAGGTCGAGGGTCGCAGGCAGGTCGATTTGGCATGGAATGCCCCATGTACAGAACAAAATACAAATTTCATGAAGAGTTAAACAATAGACTGTATGTAC
>JAFFZH010004978.1:0-19746 GCA_018420115.1 Euura saliciscinereae
GCCCCGGTTCTTCCAACTATGCCCACTTTCCAGCCAGGTTTTATAGTTAGATTGAGATTCTGTGTTTGGACCAGGAAGAAACTTTAACCTGATCTCATTCAAGAGCACCTGAAAGGCTAGATTACCCTGAGCACTGGCGGTTTGTCCTCGGCGTATCTCATGTTGACATTCTTGAAGGTCAAAGCACCCTTAGCAGGCCACGTAGGCGAAGGAGGTTTTTCAGTAGTGAATGGTCCCTCCTTAGGCAAGTTGGTATATTGTAGCACTCTTTCTACGGACGTCATCTGTGAGATCACATCGGTGCTTTGTCGGATCCCGTACTGAACCATTCCGGTCAAGATCAGGGACTGTGAAATGGCCAGTCCGACGGATCCTCCGAGCGTGTGTCCTGTGGATCAAGATTCGATCTTGAGCACTGTTTTTACGTGACGCGTCACTTGTAGTCGTACCCAGGCAAAAGCACATACCATCGTCCATAAGGATGAATGAGAAGCAGACAAGTCCGACGAAACATGTCGAAATGAGATCGAGAAGCAGCCCAAACGCAGTTGCCGTGGCGATTGTGAGGTACCAGGCTCCAGTATGAGCATCTTGATGGCGATCGAATTCCTTCCGCAGCATGTTTTCCGCCTGAATACCTCTGCTTCTCACGGTTGTTAATCCGGCGAGGGTCGCACTGACGTGTGAGAACACAGGACTCTTTGCTAAAGTCATTGATGGTCAACTCCTGAAACCGTGCTTGCATACGTCACCCAGATAGTACTTGTGAGTACTTACTAATGCCTTCGAGTCGTTTGATATTCTGCGCCGTTCTGAGGTAGTAAATTCTAATCTGATAAAAAATTCCACAAGTTACAAATATCGGAATGATCATCACGTGGTTGACAATAGCAATCATCGTAAGGATCCCCATCATGACGGTCAGCACTTGAACTGCTTCTAGCATTGCTTTCGGCAGTAGCTCGTCCATCGCGCCGACATCCTTCGAGAATCGGTTCAGAATTCGTCCTGCGTGATTATAAAGGGAATGAGACGATTGATAGAACTATAACCAGGATATAGTGGCAGAGAATTCACAATGCTGATCCAGACGATAATGTCAAACGAACCGGATGGATTAGTGTTGAAGAATCTCATCGTCGCTCTTAAAAGGTTCGCGAACATGGAGTTGTGTATGTTGCGACTGGCGTTCATGGATACCTTCATGAACATCATGCTCCGCAGGATGACAAGGAAAATACAGCCGACGATACAAAACGTGTAAACATAGATTGCTATGTCAGTACGAATCAGCCCGAATTCATCTACCCATTGGAATTGAGCTTTTCGAAAATCGGTCCAATAACTCGTGTTGTTACCGACTGTTGTGTTCAACTTTGCCGCCACTCGGATGACCTCTGAATTGGTCCAGAACGTTAACCAGTAGTCAGATCCACTAACTGCTATTTGCCCCAATATGAACACAATTGTGAGAAGAGTCAACACGCACATGTTACCACCCGCACGAAAGTAGCCCCAGTACACTTCGTTAGACATTGATCCACTCTCAATTTCCTCTTCATTTTCATCAGTTGATCCCTCGCTATCCGCAGCAACTATTGAACGTCGATCAGCATCGTCGCCTGGTCGTATTGAAGTCTAGGAACATACATAGTATTCTTATGTATTGCTTTGGTGTTGATTTCTTGAGTTGTACTCTCATTTCTTGAAGACCAGAATCATCAATAAAGTCACATGTTTTATACACATCAGTTTTTCCGAAGCTATACCTTGCGTTCCACAGTATTTTGAAGTCTCGCAGCCTCGGGTGAGCCCAAATCGGATTCCTCGGTCTCCCCAGAATCTAAAATGTGGCAATTCGACCTGGCCAGTTCTTCATATGTTCCCTGACGTTCCACTGTGCCCTGAAATCAAAGAGTATCCAAAATAGGCTCATCATTTCCTCAACAGACATATTTCATCTTCAGGGTACCTAAAGTACAACCTCATTAGTATCGAATTCAGTATAATAACGGATAATCGACTGCTAGTAACCCACTGACGTGCACGCGTGCCAGGAGGGATATCGAACACTGTGGATCCTCCGTGGTATCGGAAACAGTTTTTACCGTTCGACACTACCAAGGGTATACTGTATTCTAAATCCACGTAGGTCGTGATCAAAACTCCGTGCAGTTCTTACGCGATTGAGAACGACGACAGTGTCTGCCTGCCGGAGATACTGTAGCTGGTGTGTGACGAGGATTCGGGTCTTGTCCTTGAGAAAGCCGGTGATGCACTCTTCGAACAAGTGGCGACCCACGCGAGCATCCACTGCGCTCAGAGGATCGTCCAGCAAGTATAGTTCGGCGTCTCTGTAAACGGCCCTCGCCAGATTGACACGAGCTCTTTGACCCCCAGACAATGATGCTCCTCTCTCGCCGACGAAACTCAAGTCACCTTGGGGAAGCTGTTCGAAGTCTTTCAACAGTGCGCAAACTTTAGTCACCTGTGGACAGTGGACATGATTGACCGAAAAGGAAAAGCATTCGGATTCAGGAGTATCCTAGTCTATGCTCGTATGCCACGGTCACCAATTATCAAAGACATTCGTATACTAACGAATATACGATGTTGAAGACTGATTCATACCTCTCTGTATCTATCTTTGTCGAAAGGCTGACCGAAGAGAATGTTGTTGCGAATAGAGGCAGAAAAGAGCCAGGGATCTTGGCTGCAGTACGATATGCGAATGTCGCGTTGAGTAATTATAGTCTGATTTTTTTCACCGGTGAGTAAGGACAGTTTTCCGTCTCCTACTGACAACTCGCCCAGCAAAAGGTGAAGCAATGATGATTTCCCCGACGCGACCGGCCCCACAACGGCACATAGTGACCGATTTTTCACTTCCATGGAAACTGCGTACAGTGTAGGAGGTAGTTGGCCATAGGTCCAGTTTGCTGCTACATTGTCCATCAGGATACTAACACCGTGTTGGAGTTGTTCAAGAGATGTCGGCTTAACATCCCCATTGAATTCGTTATTGGGAATCGGTGGCCTTGAATTAGTGGATTTGACTTCTTCTAGTAACAAGAAATCCTGAAAGGAATAAATTTGAGAGGCTTCGCACGAATCAAATATTTACCATTCTTGAGTATGTATCACTCACCGTCAATCTGTCCAGGGAAACAGCAGCCTCACCAGCCAATATTATAGCTAGTGGAAAACAAATCGCACTTGTCATCTGCAGTATGTTGAATAGACTCGCAAGTACGAAAGTAATTTGTGGATTGAGAGGGCTTCCTAACAAAACATAAGTAATCAAAGTCAAGTAAAGCGTAACTCTTTCCGTGACCACCATCATGCTCTGATAAAACGCTCTCAGATATGAAGTGTAACCAATCAGCTTGATCTCTAGAGCTCGAATCTTGGACACTATCATCGCGAACGGTTTTTCCCAGGAGTACATCTTCACAACCTACAATTTAATTTGCCTGCTTAGCTTATGTTGCGATCGATTTCACAGTCAAAAGTCTTTATCATGTCGAGATAAAGACGGTACCTGTATCCCCGAAAGCAGTTCGCTCATCAGCTGCACTCGTTCATCCGTCTTCGCCGCAATTTTGAATCTTAGCTGGGCACTAAGCTTACTCAGGTATCCTTGGACCGGTATGCTTTGCAGCAACATAGTTCCGATTCCAACCAAAGCAGCAGCACCAACGGATTGCCACATTATGTACCCTACCAGTACTACCTGCAACGTTTGAACACAAATTTCTTATCTTGACTACATACATTAGGCAGCCACGGAGGTCATCAAGGAGAGAACAATATCAAGAATTATTAGAGTTAAAGTCTCCAAGATCTCCCTTATCATCGTTCATCACCTGTATAGGCATTATCCAAATACGGTGGAGGAACAGGGGAACGAAGTCAAATCCAGCCACATCGTTGCTCATCAAGTTGGTGACATGTCCAGCAACTGTACTGCTCATTGCGGCTTGATCGAGACGTAGAATCTGAAGTTGTTGGCAATGTGTGGCTTAGTACATTAGATTGCAATTTTGAGTCTAGAGCATCATCAATTACTACAATTAGTATCACCTTGCGGTATATCAACGAGCAGCACGCGACCCTGACACACATTCCAATTTGCATGGACCGCATATTGGTATGATGAGTGATCAAGACCACTCCTAGAGTAACGATGACCAGCAGAGTAGCGTAGAGAAAAACTTGGTCTCGTGTCGTCAGACTACCTTCCGCACTGAAGTAGTTAATAATCCAGCCCTGAAGAATTGGCTGCATCATCTGAAACGCCGCAACCTGGACCAGAACAAGCACTCCTTGGACCATGTAAGTGGCCCAAAACATCCGTATTATTGCCCACGTCAGGCTCGGCTTTTGTTTCGACGTTTTTTCGCCGTCTTTCTTCAGCTTCAATTCCTTGTTCAATTTCATCAACTCCTTGCTCCATTCTCTAAATATGTGTAATTGGGAAATTAAAAAATAACAGAGTCCACTTTCAATCATACATTTCACCGAGGTTTTCAAGATTGTGGAATCACACAATCCAACGGAATTTCACTGTCTATCCCTGGCGAAAATGAAGTGTGAAACCGAATGTGACCGAAGGTTGAATTCAAATGTTTTGGAAATGTGAGCAAAGTGTGACAGAAGTCTGAAGTGAAGTGTGCTGGAAATGTAAATTGAAACAAGGAAAGCGTGACAAGATGTGCAGTCAGAAATATGCGTCAACTGTGCACGGACCCTACATGGAGTGTGCATGGAGTGTGAATGAAGATTGCATGAAGTGTGAACACTCGAATATCTGGGGGGTGTTAGTTCGGCCGTAGTCCAGGAACGAGTGACATGACCACCGCGCCGCACTCGGATATATGCTCCCACCGCCATTACCTGGCTGTGAGAAGAAACGCAGCCGCGTGGTGGTCACGGGTACTAAAACTTGGTGTGCCGGAAATGTGTCGAAAATGTTCACGGATGTACATCAAGTGTGCGTGAAGTGGTCACAATGCATCACGAAGAACCCACCACCGGTCCCATGTAATAACACCGTAACTGTATTTGTGCATCATGATTGATCACATTTCAATCGCTTCCGTTCGTAAAATATCGGTCCCTCGTTTTTGTTCCACACAAAAGCGTCGTTAATTTCCGTCAATAATGCTGATAACGTTAGAAGATCATCGATACGCGAAGTAATATTAAAAACTATTCTCGTCCTAGCTGCTATTTTTATTATGAAATCAGGTAGGGAAATGTGATGGGCGATAGCTCACCTTTCCAATTGATCGCCGAGGCGCTCGGATTCGTCCGAAACCAAAGGGTCGTATAAGTCCGTGATTACCAAATCACGCCTGGCACCTTTCCAGAAAATGGGCGCCGTCCATCTGTCATTATACGTTAATGAGTACTGATTAGAGTGATAACGACCAATTCAGGTGCCGCGCCATATTCCGGTGAATTGACGCAGTCGGTGACACAAGTGGTGGGTTAACAATTCACACAGTTATGAATGTACGAGTGAGAAATCTCTAGCATCATCACTACCCGTGCTGGAATGATGGAGTATTAATACTTTACCCGAAAACCAATAAGCTCAGCAAATTAGCCGTTTCCTGCGGATTCTTCACACTGTATTTCTTCTTCGTGTCCATATTTCAGTATTTTCCTTGCGGATCAAAGTTCTGATGCACTGGTTCGATCGATATTTTCCAATCACAGTTCATATGTCTTCGAACAAAGAGAACAGAGAAAATGAATGGATCTACGTTTCTGTCTTTTACTTATCATTTCAATTGGAATTATGTTATCATGATTCCGAATCAGAATTTATTCTTTGTTGCTTGAATCATAAAGATTCGGACTAGACTTAGTTTGTTTAGCTCCCTGCTCTAGATCCCAGACAAGACTGGTTTGAGTTGATCTTGTTATAAATTCCAGACAAAGACTAAATTCTTCCTATAATTTTTTAATAAGGAAGAGTCAAGAATGCTTTTGGGAAGATGGGAATATTTTGATGGTTTAGCAACGTGTCAGTATCCAAATATCATCGTACGACATGGTAAAAAATGGTCGTGTAGTGTGGTGAAAATGTATGTCCTGATATCTTGTGAAATGCTACGTAATGGTTAAGAATATCAAATGATTGGGGCACTAAATTTCGGAGTACCTAATAATTCCAGAATCTCCTCGGAGTTCCCCTCGAAATCTTGAAAAATTCCTTGAGAGAACTCTAAAAATTTCATTTAAAATTGAATTCCTCGCGACTCACACCTTTTACTGTCTCCGGACACCCTGTACCAAAAGACAAAGTTCCGAAAACGCAAAAAATTAATACGAAATTCTTCCGGCAAAGAATTTATTGTTAAAAATACTATCGTATTAATGACACTCGTATAATGCTTATTGTATACTGCAACAGCATAATTCGAGATACAATATTTCTGCAAGTGGTCAACGGTGAACAAGTATCACACAGTCCATAATTACCATACGTCACCGGTACCCGGTTGTCGCTAGATAATTTTTATCTTTGTGTATTATTCACGTAGAAATTCAGCAAGGCCAAAGACATCGTTGTGGTTACAAGACTTTTTGGACTTCGATACAATTTCGCCGATCACCGAAGAGTTGCAACACGCCCGACTATTGTCTTTGCACGGTTATCGCGCGAGCAACTAATCATCCGAATGTGCGTCAATTCTCGACATACTTTGTCCGAGTTTCTACACAACCGAATACTTTGTCCGAGTTTCTACACAACCGAACTCCGCAGCCGTTGGTGTTTGCTTCGTCGATTGGTGTCAGTCGATCCACCAGATTTACAGCAGACTTCCCATCTGAGATTATGTCACCGGATTCTTTCCACGTTCCCAGGTACAAAAGATGCGCGATGATTAGACGCGATAAGAGCGACGTTTTACCTCCTTGATCGATATTCTGCTCAAATTTTAATGGCGCTGTGTCTGCAGTAGGTATAAGGAAATGATAAAAGAAGGAACAGTACAACTATTCAGATACTCTTTGATCGATGAGGAAAACTGGTTCACTGTAGAAGCTGAAGGCACTAACATATTCTTAACATGCTCACTGTATACTGAGAAAAGAGTTTCTTTATACCAAATAAACGCATTTATTTGAAGATTTCGGAAAATATTCCCTAGCTCTTAAAGAATATCTTAACATGAAGTAAATATACATGTTGTTTCAACTACTGTCGAAATTCCGTTATATAATAAATAAAGCATTCGGTTGAGACAAAAATCACACCATGTCTCCTCAAATACAGATTTATTAACATTTAACAAATCTTACATGAGGGTTTGAGATTTGATGTAATTCGTGCGTAGTAGTCTGTACGCTTGCCGCTAGAGGTGAGAGCGGCGCTATCGGTAAATATACTAACAGCTAGATGAGACACTAAACTACTACTTACTACTATAATAGAAATAGCACAGTTGTAACGATTAACGATGTTATTCTTACAAAGCTGTGTGAGGATGTGATCATATATACCTACGGCACGCATGAAAAAAGGCGCCTTACACCACACACCGAATATCACGCTATAGGTCATTAGACTTGGTACTGATGGTGGTGGGAGGTATACTTTTTTGGCATCTGTGTCATCTGAACCTAATTAAAAGACGGTGGAAACGTATGTTTGTACATGAAAGGAGTTCAGGAGAATTAGTGAGAATTACCAGTACTTATACTGTTACTATCTTACGACAATATACAATAATTTGTGACCGTGGATGAAAATATTGTTGAAATTTGATCACTACGAACGATGATTGTGATCTGTATAGATCACGACATTTGCTATTCTATAGAAACGAATGAGAAATCGACCGACATTCAAGGCTTTGGCAAAAACAAAAACATTTTACAATTATACATATTTCAGAGTCGAATATTCATAAGAATTTTCACTGAAAAACGGAAGCCGACGATTTTTTATGAACTCTTCGTCTCAGCTTGAATGATAAGATGAGAGTATTATTTTCTGTTGTAACACAAGATTTTTTATAAGTGAGTACAGTCGTTTGATTCTTCTGTGAGTTCGAATCTCGTTAGATAGGCGCCTTCGGCGATTCGGGCCAGCTTCTCCGCCGTCGGCTTTCCAGTTTGTTCGAGCATTTGGTGAAAAAGACCGCTGCTGTTCTTTAACAGCAAGTGAGGGTGACCAAACTCCTGTGGGTATCACAATTAGGAAAGGCACATTGAGTCATCGATATTCCAGTTGCACTTGATAACCTGATACAAATTGCTACATACCACGACGCGCCCTTCCGACATGACCAGCACTCGATCGCTGTCCATTATCGTGTTCAACCGATGAGCAATCGTCAAGACCGTGCAGTCGGCGAACCTCCGCCTTATCGTGGTTTGGATCAGAGCGTCAGTCCTGCGGTACGGAAAGACCATCAAGACACAATCATTATCGTAGTCATCATCAATTGAGTTACAGAGTTGAATAGATCTAGGAGATCAGCGAACGACAAACAAGACATGAAAACGGTGAGCCTGATACGACCCTCACTCACCGTTGGTCAACATTCGCGGTGGCTTCATCGAGCACGAGGATTCGATTGTTCCTGAGAATCGCTCTAGCCAAGCAAATGAGTTGGCGCTGACCAACGCTGAAGTTAGCACCGCCACCGGCGACCTGAAAGTCGAGGGAGGGCACGGCATCGCTGAGTTCAACTTCCCGGAGGCTGTCCCAAAGGTCGGCGTCAGAGTACTGTCCGAATGGATCCAAGTTGTAGCGTAGACTTGCCGTGAACAGAATTGGCTCCTGGGGGATGATTGAGATCTGGGGTCGTAGCTCGTGCAGCCCTACAGTCTTCGTGTCGATCCCATCCAAAGCTATTTCACCCTCGAGTCCATTTCCGGACAAGCGAAACAGTGCGGATATGAGAGAGGATTTTCCTGCCCCGGTTCTTCCTACTATGCCTATTTTCCAGCCAGAGTTTATGCTCACGTTCAGATTCTACAGTTGAGAATAAGAGAACCAGAACGTGTAGAACCTGCAGAAAAACAACGATAGAGTGTCAGGCTATGTTACCTTCAACACCGGTGGCTTGTTCTCAGCGTATCTCATGGTGACATTTTTGAAGATCAAAGCACCCCGTGTCGGCCATGAGGATGAAGGAGGATTCTCACTGGTGAATGGTCCTTCTTTTGGCAGATCGGTGTACTGCAGAACTCTTTCTACAGACGTCATTTGTGTAATGACCTCCGTACTCATACGTACTCCGTACTGGACGACGTTAATCAACATCAGCGACTGGGAGATAGCGAGTCCGACAGAACCTGGTAAAGTATCCCCTGCAAACACCAAAATCCATTCGGTTCATAAATCACAATCTTCACTTACTGACTATCACAGGATGACTAGGACATGATGAAGGTTTTCAAGCATGGTATACTCACCGTTATCCATTAGGATTAACAAGAAGCAAACGCAACCGATGAACGTACACGACATGATATCCAGAAACAACCCGAAGGCAGACGTGATGCCGAGAACCAGATACCACGCGCCGCTGTGCGCATCTTGATGGATGTCAAACTCCCTCCTCAGCAATCCTTCAGCCTCAGCTCCTCTGCTGCGTATTGTCGTCAGCCCGTCCAAGGTGGAGTTGACGTGCGAGAAGACGGGGCTTTTTGCTGAAACGATCCATCTGATCAACCTATTCCGGTGCTGCAACCAGTCTGATACTCACTAATTCCTTCGAGCCTTTGAACACTCTGTGCAGTTTTAAGATAGTAACTCCGAATCATGAAGATGATCAATCCCATCACAATCCCGGGCAGGATCATCCAGTAGTTGGAGATGGACACCATCACAAATATTCCTATCACAACGTACATGATCTGAAGCGTGTCCAGCATCGTTCTGGGCAGAAGCTCGTCCATCGTTCCCAAATCCTTGGAGAATCGGTTCAGAACTCTTCCTGATGGATTCGTGTTGAAGAATCTCATAGTAGCTTGCAGAAGGTTGCTGAGCATCGAGGCGTGGATGTTGCGACTGGAGTTCATGCAAGTTCTCATGAAGAGAATGCTCCTCATTACAACGAAAAAAGTACTCCCAAGGATACAGAGTGTATAAACGTAGATAGCCAACCGAGGAGACAGTAGGCCGAATTCGTCGAACCATTCGGATTCCTGTGTTCGGTTACTGGGGAAGTCCAGGTCCTGCGATCGCAATTCAACTCTGATGGTCTCTTGGTTCGACCAGTAAGTAACCCAGTAGTCAGTTCCGCTGAATGCTACTTGACCAGTTATGAAAATAATCGCGAGAAAAGACAACGAGCCGATATTACCACCGGCCAAAAAATAGCCCCAGTAGACTTTGTTCGACATTTGGCCACTTGCAATGACCTCTTCACTCATATCTTCCGTTACTTCCTGATCGTTGGAACCCTTTGACTCGTCAGTATTGACGCTGAGCGACTGTGTAACTGCAGTCTAAAATCATAAATCATTATCTTGTCATTAGATGAAGCGGACTATTATATGATTCATTCATATCTCTCTTAGGTGGTTGATCGTGAAAGCTGTATTGGGCGTTAGTTTTGTTTTCCTAAGTGTATTGACTGTTTTCTCTTCGACTTATAATCGCACATTCTCTTTCAGTAGCATCCGCCTGGAGATGAGTTGAATGAATCAGACTTTCTAAACAAAAGTGATACAGCTTTACATGCGGAGGCATATTCAGAACATTTTAACGGGTCCTAAGAGAACAGACGTATCTCGCCGGGCGAACTAGAATAGCCGTAACTGAAAAAACGCTATAAGGCGAGTAAAGAACTTCGTATACACTTCCTGTACAGTTTTCTGAGTTACGTCCGTTCTAGACTGCCCACTGATTTACGTCTGTTTCCTTAGGATCCGTCGATTTCAGCGTATGTGAGTGATATTCACCTGATATTTTGAACTGTCTTCGTGATTTTCCTTCGTGTGCTCGACTTCATCGGGTTCCTCAGTCACCTCAGGTTTGAGCATGTGGAAATTGGACTTGACTAATTCGTCGTACGTTCTCTGACATTCCACCTTGCCCTGAAATCGAGATATTCCTCTAGATGATATCATAGATGTATTACATGAATAAAATCTCGGTTCAGTTCTTACATTATTCAAAACGACGACGGTATCTGCCTGACGGAGATATTGCAGCTGGTGGGTGACAAGGATCCGGGTCTTACCCTTCAAATAACCGTTGATGCACTCTTCGAACAAGTGGCGACTCACGTGAGCGTCTACCGCGCTGAGGGGATCGTCGAGCAAGTAAAGGTCAGCGTCTCTGTAAACAGCCCTCGCAAGATTGACCCTGGCTCGTTGGCCCCCTGACAGAGACGCTCCTCTTTCGCCGACGAAACTCAAATCGCCTTGAGGAAGCTGTTCAAAATCTCTGAGGAGTGCGCACACCCTGGTCACCTGTTGACAGAGAGCGGTTGCAGTAGTCAAAGGTTTGCACTCGACGGCTGGGTTCCGAGTGGACTCGTTGAAAAATTGTAAAAAAAAATAGTACCTCTAGGTATCTCTTCTTGTCGTACGGCTGGCCAAAGAGAATATTATCACGTATGGAAGCTGAGAATATCCACGGATCTTGGCTGGTATACGAGATCCGAATGTCCCGACTTGTGATTTTGGTCTGATGGTGTTCACCAGTGAGTAGGACCAGTTTTCCAGCTCCGACTGGCAACTCTCCCAGCAGAAGATGAAGTAAGGATGATTTCCCTGAAGCGACGGGTCCAACCACAGCGCAGAGTGAACCGCTCCTTACTTCCATTGAAACTTCGCACAGGGTGGGTGGCAGGTAACCGTGAACCCAGTTGGCCGATACTTTGATCATCTCAATGCTTACTTGTTCACCAATTTTTTTATCTTCTCCAGTCTTTTTCTGAACGCCAAGTTCGTAATATACAGCCGGTATGGTCTTTCCAGCATCTCTGACTTCATCCGACAGCAAGAAGTCCTTGATAAATTAATTCTGTTAAGCTACACATCATCCATCATACTGTTCTAGTTCCGTGTGATACTAACCGTTATCCTCTGCGATGATGCAGTAGCCTCTCCGGCCATAACCATCGCTTCAGGAAAGAAGATTGCACAGGTGAATTTCAGTGCGTTAAACAAACTTTCCAACACAAATGTGATTTCAGCCGTCAGTGGGTTACCCATCAACACGAAACAAATCAACGTAAAATACAAAGTGATTTTCCCCGACAGAATATTCATGCTGTTGTTAAACCCTCTGACATACGACATTTGGCTAACCAGTCCTATCTCCAGCTCTCGTACCTTCGATACTATCAGCTCGAAAGGTTTTTCCCACGCGTACATTTTCACCACCTGAACAATTTTTGTGGGTCCAATCAGATTCTCAAATCCAAAGAAAGAGATAATTCGTTACCTGAACACCAGAGATTATCTCGCTCAGCAGCTGGATCCTGTTGTCCGTTCTCACCGCTATCTCGGATCTTAATTTTGCTGTCAAACTGCTTAGGAACCCCTGAACCGGAATGGTCTGCATCAACATGGCTACGACTCCCACAACAGAAGCGATGCCGACAGATTGCCACATGACGTATCCGATTAACGGGACCTGCAATCATGATCGAAGACATAGTTACTTCTCTTATTGGCCAATTAAACGACAAACAAGGATCAGTTCACTCTACCTGGAGCGGCATTATCCAGATGTGGTGTAGAAACATGGGAACTGTGTCAAAGCGAGCCACGTCGTTGCTTATCAGATTAGCCACTCGACCAGTAGCCTGGTTGTTCACCTGACCTTGATCGATCCGCAGCACCTAATAATCAGTTTTGTAGGACTAAAATTTCCAACCAGGGATTTTTTAAAGTACTCTAGAAAAGTCCAGAGGATTTGAAATCGTGTCACAAATGTCAGGATAAGTCGTAGCTCATTACCTTTCGGTATATCAGTGAGCAGACCGCGACCCTGATGCACATGCCGATCCTCCTAGTGCGAAGGAGCGAGTGATGAGTAATGAATACCAAGCCAAGGTTGACGACGACCAGGTAGCCAGCGTTGACGAGAACTTGGTTCTTCGACATGTCGTTCTGTCCAGGATTAAAGTAGCCGATGATCCAACCCTGAAGTATTGGTTGCATGACGCGCAAGACAACAGATTGGAAGAGCAAGAGCAGTCCTTCCAACAGGTACGTGAACCAAAACATTCGGATGATTGCGCGTGTCAGACTTGGTCGACGGGCTACAGCCTTCTTCCCATGTTTTCCGAGGGCCAATTCCTCGTCTGCTCTCTTCAACTCCTTGTCCCACTCTCTGTTGTAATTGAATATGTTTACGGATTAGTAAAGTATAAAGAATAAACGATCATGGCCGAATGTGGCCTGTATCTGATGATCAAAACGTAAGTACATAGGAGTACATTTGTGGTTTTAATGTGAGACCCTAGGTCGATTTGGTAGCACCTCTTGCAGGCGAGGGTGAGGGTATTGATCACATGTAATTGTTTTTTCACTCATATTTCCAATGGTAATCCTCAATTATTCTTACTTCTGTAGACGATCCCCGAGTCGTTCCGATTCGTCTAACTTCAGGGGGTCACATAAATCTGTGACTTTCAAGTCCCGCCTCGCACCCTTCCAGAAGATTGGTGCCGTCCAACTGTTTGGGTATTTCCCCAGATGTCATAAAGAATATCAATTACATTCGCATCGATGATGACTACCTTGCATAAATTACTGATATGAGTTCATCTTGATCAAAACAGGAAAAATCGGGAAATAAGGTGGGTAACGATAAAGAGAAGGCTCATTTTTCCTCATTTGCATTTACGTCAGATGAGTTTCCACGTACTAGACTTATTCAGTTTTATCGTTTCCTCGTAGTTCACGATAGACATTTTCATCAGAAAAATGTTATGTATCGGAATAACTCTGAACGAAAAGAAACCGTCAATTTTTAACATCATGAATTTAACGTATAATTGATCAGTTCGTGTGGAATATCACTGTCTGCAGAGGGAAGTCCAAATTAAGTAAAACCTATGAATCCGTGTACCATTTTCTGATGAAAAAAATATTGTTATCAAATAAGAAAAATCATATCGAACCCGAAAAACAGTAGACTGAAGAAGTTTGAAGTTTCTTGTGGATTTTTTCGGCCTCCTCGAATCGCCCTCGTGTCCATATTTACGTTTGAATATTCTTCACGCGTTCTCGTCCAATCGACGAAGGAGAAATCCCACCTCCGACCGCCTCAGAAGGATGATCCCTATACAAAGACAACCAGCAGAAATGAAAATCAAAATTAATCATCACTCATCTGATATTATGAGATGGGATTGCAGAGGACCATGGTATAGTTTGAAAAATTAAAAAGGATATATTGGTGCGAGGTCCTTAAAAGAAACTGTCTTTTGAAATTTTGAATTTTTGTCAAGATACAAACTCGGAAGATGACAACGTGTTCCTTGAGACAAGAGGACATAAACCTAAGGGAAGGATCAAGAAACACATTGTAAACATTTTGAATAGATGATGAATGAATGTATTTGTTGACAGTAGCCTCAATTGAGCACCTTCAAAATAGGAAGAAATCCAAAATATTGACACCATAAAAACATTCCTGTTATCCTCAGGAATACACAACAAAAGAAATATCAAAAAGTACGAGTACAAGCACAGAAGTACTCCAACGACCCTTGTAGCATTCTGATTAGAATCTGCTTGCAGCCTGACTGCACATTTTCTGCAGGTCTCATCAAAGACACGTGCAATTTGTTTCTACATTTTTTCTATACAACTTTTGTCTCAAATTTGTCCGGATAATTGATATGATTATATGAATTTATAATTACACCAATCTGAGAACGTTGAGAGCTGACACAGAACACGTCGATATCAATTTCCCTCACTTATACAGAAACTTATTTATGACTGAGATGAGTCTGCGTGTATAGATACCAGTAAATAGTGATATAGTGAGATGTAAGCTTATGCTGCATATTTTTAACCCTGTTATCAGTCACCACGAAGATATTTGTAGTGAGACTTGTGCACTCAGTCTCAAATTATGTCTGTATAAAAAATCTTGTGAATTTCGAATCTTCAGGCGACCCTACTAGGCGAGATGTTACAATTTTTAGGTTTACTTGCCAAAAATAGTCATGCATGGACATTCCCAGTAATGAACTGTTCTACAATTTTTGTCAAAAAACGTCTGTCAACATTCACGTCATGTCACACATCCCATTATCGACCTTATTACGTCGAACTATTCAGATTCAGTGTATCTTTTGGTGTTATGAACAATATTCTCAATATAAGTTGCGTGAAAGTTGCAGTTTGAAAGTTTCTCGCATACGGAATACCCAATTTATAATAATTTATATAGAGACCTTGTCAAGTCCTCAACCCGAGTTTAATCACTGAAATATACGTTGTGAACTCCTTACGATTATAAAAACCATGCATAAACCGGAATCGCACTTTCGTATCACTCCTGCAGCCACCAGGAACTCAACGGCACAACTAATGCAGACGCACAGTCTCTACTGATCATAAACATCTGTAGCCTCGGTCGGACTTTCCGCATACCGCCTGTAGTACATCTACAGAAAGTGGCAGATAAATACAGAAAGTGACAGAGATGGAAACGTGTACATGCTCGGTCTATGGCACCGTAGGGCCTGCAGCAGTTCACTCAAAGTAAGGGGCCGTTAATAAATTACGTAAGCACTTTTGGAGCCATTTCTTACGCTCCCCCCCCCCCCCTCCCCCCCCCGCCCGGACAGAAAGGGCTGATACACCCCCCCCCCCCCCCCCCCCCCCCCCTAAAAAAAGCGCTTACGTAATTTATGAACGGCTCCTGAAGACCTGAACACAGTCAGGTGCATGTGCGTGAGTATTCAAACGGCCCGTAGGTGATGGGACTTTACAGCTGCTCACATCTTTTCGTGTGCCGTGGGCCTAAAAAGGATCTCATAGCCAGGTCGCCACTAATCGGAGGATTCGAAAGTGTTCAGAGCTCAAAGTTTTCGTCCGATTTTTTTATTTTTGGGCTCAAAATGTTCAGCGTGAGATATATTCGGATTATATTTCTTTTCGTATACCGGAACAGAAGCCATCATCATCATCGTAACTCAAAAAGTTGGTCTGGTAACCCAAGGACGTTGCCTGGTCGCTGCCTCCTAACAACAAGAGCATTTAGGCTAGTCGGCAATAAGATCCTTATTCGCAATGGAAGTCAATGAGATCCTTGTTCAGAATGAATTTCAAGAAGATCCTTATTGAAGGGGGGCTAAAATTGGTAAATTGGGCACCTGCGTAATCAAAATTACCAAAATTGAAAATATTTTGAATAAAATAATATTTGAATATAAAACCGAAGGTCATAACCACGAATTTGACATATCCACCGGTTCATACGACCTAATTTTGCTCTTAATTGGCCCACTATGATAACATCATCTGTCTTCAACGGATTTTTGTGGTTCAAGCCTGAATACGGAGAAGAAAAATTAAGGAATGAAATGGATTGTTACTAACGACCTTATGCTGTAATGCACGTGAATTATTTGAAAAATAATAACGACTTCCGGAAATAATTTTAAGAAACTTTCGATCCCAATTTTTAACTTCTCGTTTCTCTGTTTTTAGAGGAAATAAGAAGTTATTGTAATCAACCCGAAAATGAAAAGTTGAGTTTTCACCGAATCTCCACGTTTCGAAGTCCAAAGAATCACCTCCGACGATTTTGAGTTTGACGTCGGGGTGTGTGTGTGTATGTGACCAAATTTTTGTCCACGTGATATCTCGAGAACGAGTGCGCAGATTTTGATCAAATTGGGCCGAATCAACGAGGCTTTTCTTAGCTTAGAACCGATCAGATTTTGGCTTTGATCGGTTCAGTACTTTTCGAACTATTTAAATAACAACATTCTAAAAAATGACGATATCTTGAGAACGGATCAACGGATTTCAATTAAATTTGGTATCATATGGTTTTTTGGATCGCTGATCACGAATCTGAAGTCAGTTATGCCAAATTTTTATTCGGCGTTTTCGATATGCTGCAAACAAAAAAAAAACGGAAAACATTTGGATTTGGATGAAACTTGGTACTCGTAGGTTTTTTGGGTCACTGATCCTAGATCTAAAGTCAGATTTTCGGAATTCAAAATAACGAATCTAATTTGCTGAAAAAAAAACACTGAAAACATTCCGAGAAACATTCGAAATCTTACGGAAATTGGTACTCGACGGTTTTTTGAACTGCTGATCAAGAATCTTAGGTCAGATATGCAAATTTCAAAATAGCTGAGAACAAAAATAAAACGGGAAGTTCGAAGGCTGGTTCATAGTCAGCCCAAACCAGCTTGTTCTGTAATATAATCGTCATAACTCTGAATCGCCCACCTAATTGACAAAAAAAAAAATCGGTAGGTACTATTTTTTGGTCCTTCTTGAATACAACTATTGGAATGGGCTTAAGGAGATTTATTTCGATTGTTGATATCGCAGTCTGATGGTCAGAATATGAATGTGAAAAGATGTAGTTGTGTCAGCTGACTCGACTGGATTGACGGCTTCACCTGCAATAATTATACACTATCTTGAAGGACAAATTCAATAGTGACGAATCATCTCAACATTTCTTTTCCTGTCTTTAATGGAATAGCGCTGATGACGTAGTATCGGGAAAACATACACATAGAGGAGATATCCCGGTTTTCATTCCAAGAACTTGCCTCATCGATACTATATTCATGCAGTTAACGACTGTGATGCAGAAAAGCGGTGCTCTGATGGCTGGTGGTACATTATAGATACGTGCCGTAGCTTGAGGTAGTCCGTGCCGCATATGCCGCATTCCATGCCGTTTTACCTAATCGGTGAAGGTCACTCATCCCGATCTTGACGTAATTTTTTTTGCTCGATTATCCTGACAAAGAGAGGTAACACCTGTCTATATATCATTCTTCGATTGGGCCAGCGGATTCGGTTCAATGAATTATTCCATACTCAAACATTCTCAAAAACAGACTCTTCAAACTGCTTCTACTGTCAAGAAAGTTGATAATTTCCCAAAAACGTTGAATACGAATAATTTGATGAAATCTAAAATTTTCGATCGAATATTTTTTTTAACGTTTTTTATTCAAATTGCGATTTTAACGATTTTTTTTCCCCCGAATTTCGGCGACTGCAATTAAGTTTTCCCTGAAACGAAATTATGGCCTGCTTGAACTCTGAAGAGAGAATCTTTGTTCCAGGTATACAATATTGTCGAGTGAATGAATCAAGAGAGACAGTATTTTTGATTAAAAAATATGTATATATATCTTCAATGATACGTTATCCGATTTCATCTCTATCCTGTACTTACGTGTACTGCGCGCATCTTATCCTTATGTACTAATTATGGGCAAGAAACAAGTACGGCAATGGGTAGTTTTACGACTCATACATGTAATAATAATGAAAATAATAATAATAAATATGATACGAAGATATTCGAAACGTGAAACGAAGACTGTTTCTCCGCTTTTCTCTAGGTCTCTGACAACGAAGTAAATGTGAGTCAAGAAAGTACGCCAATCTCCAAACCAAATATCTTGCAATATTCTCCGTATATTCTGTAAACGTGTCAACTCTTTAAAGTCTGGGACAAGACTGTTTTCCCAATAATAATTCCTATGCTCTTCTCTTAATAACAAATTATCAGCTGTTTGCTCTGCCCACTAAAATCTCCAGCTGTCACTTTGACAGCAAACATCTGATCGTTAAAATCTAACGGGAGTCCCCGTAACAATATTCTCAGGTATTGAAAACATATCCTAGAAACACTCATGGTCACCTTGATGGATGGTGAACAACATGAGGATATACAATTACGTGTATCGGAGAATCATTATGCGCGTTATCATAAATGAATCATGAACATGTAACGCATTCAATTTTGTGAGTATTTTCACGCATTTGTATTGTAACGTGGTGTTTGCGATCACCCGTTACATTGAACCAGCTGAGACGTCCTGACGGACACAGCGGGGGGGGGGGGAAAAATGACATCCGATACACTCAGGGGAAACTCAATCAAGCGTCGTATTAGTTATTATTTGCTTATGTTTAATTCCTTGTATTTTTACGCATTTCTTATATGTAATTCTTCGTTGAGGATCAACGCTGCGACAGCTCTACACTTCGGGACTCTCCGACAATCTCCGTCACGGCTACACGCATACGAACGTGCAAGCTACCTAGCCTAGGATAAAGAGGTTAGAGATAGCCAGCGTTTCCCGATCACCCGAAACTCTCGACGCAGTCCAGCTGCCGGCGTATAGGGACGAGTTCACACAAATCCTCCCGCCAGCTGATCTGATCAACTCCACGAAGTTAGGCCGCTAATGCTAAGGATGTCTCCGAGACCGGTGTTTTGAGCCGAGTGGAGGCCACCACTCGACTTCCTGGCTCGGTGACCGAGGCTATGACGCCTGCAGACCTGTAACACCTACTGTTTCAGCTACCGCATCGTCGTCAGGTACCCCCTAGACGAGACGTCTCCGAACTCTGAGGGCTCGTTCGTGATCCGGGCTGAAAGACGCCCAAGCACGACTGGTGGAGGCGGCTGCGTTACGAGCACATCTACCGTCTACCGCTAGAGTCCGGCTAAGGGAAGACCACGTGGATTCCTATCGGACCGACTCAGAGCATCGGCAGCAGCAGATCGGTATAGCCCTA
>JAFFZH010004981.1:0-11694 GCA_018420115.1 Euura saliciscinereae
TTCGTCCTGCAGTAGTGAATGCACCTAATACAGTGCGTTTTAATACATTACAGTTGCACTTATTATAGTCCATAAGGAGTAAGTAATAGCTACCAAAGAAAGTTCTGGTACTCAATGTATAAAGCAGCTGTTACTCAGTACATAATAAGTACTAATACCGTGTACACGCCATACGAGTACTGAGTACAAATAGTACTAGTACAGATAGTACTGAGTACTAGTACTCTGTACACACCATATGAGTACTGAGTACACATAGTACTAGTACTCAGTACATGGTACTAGTACTCAGCACAGGAAGTATCAGTACTCAGTACACGCAATACTAGTACTCAGTGCAGGAAGTATTAGTACTTAATACACGAAGTACTAGTACTCAGTATACGAAGTACTGCTGCTTTGTGTACTAAGTATTCCAATTTATGTACTAAGTACTCGGATTCTGTGTACTAAGTACTGAGATCACAGTACTTTTTTTCGGTATGGGCAAAGTGACTCTTCATGCCTTTGCCGGAAAAAATATCGTATGGGGCGCACCCGTAAAGTAACTGTTCGGCGAGGTTATGTTTTTAGTACTCTCCGTTGGCTTTACCTTAGGCTCGCCTTCGGCTCGCCGGTAAAACCAACGGCTCGTACGAAAAACATAACCTCGCCCGAAAACAGTGACTTTACGGACATGCCACATAATATACTATTCCTTGAGTTGAGTAGGAAAAAGAGAAAATTATAGCCAAAGTCAGGTTAATAATTTTACAAAGTGCGTATTATTTCGCAGTACAGTCTAGGGTTTGAATATCCTTTTATTCTATGTATCATCAGCAGTTGGTTGACTAGTACAGTCGTCTCCGTGGTTGGATTGAGCAGAACTTGAACAGCCAGCAAAGGTTGAAGGCAATAAGTTATTGGCTCTTTCTCATTATTCTTCGAATTTGAGGCCAGAGTCTCGGTGTCCAGACTGCAGAGCTGTTTCAAAGAGGGTTCGATCGGCACTACAGACTTTATCATGCTGTTTTTCTGGAGCAATTCGATTTCTTGGCACTTTTTCACCACCTCCATATACAGATCTTTGTCGTCGTATTTAGCCAGACACATCATGGCGCATAGGAAGTCAGAGTTGATCATCTGCTTCAGGATACTGGCCGGCTTGTCTATTAATTCTAATGGAAAAATGACGGAGGGATTGTGAAAAAGTTCTGTGGCATTTTCAAGACATGGAGATAGCACATCAGCAGCCAATGCACGATGGAGAGGACCGAAGCAGCCAGAAGATCCTCTTCAGGTTCTCCTCGGCAAGTTATACCGACCTGAATCGTTTCCAGGAACTCCAAGAGGCTAATTATACAATGCGGCTTATGGAAGGCGCCGTATTTGCTTATCCTCTGAAGAACCGCGGCGTAAGACACCAGCTGAGCACTTAACGAATGTTTCAAATAAAATAAAACAAGTTGATTTGGTCCCGGGCCGACGAGAGCTTGTTGCAAGATGCAATCGGCCAGATTGTAAACGTCTCCGTTGACTCATCTACGTAGAATCGTTTTAATGTTTATTCCCCATTGTAAATCGTTCCATCTTTCTCTCCAAGCTCGCAACAACAGAGCCTTCAGACTGCTCGTCTTGCTCGATACCTTAGTCTCCATTGTCCTCGTCGAAAGAGGATTGCGCATAATTAATTATCGGTTAACTCGAAAGCCTGTAACAGCTGATAAGAAAGTAACGGTTTAACAAAAACATAATTTATTTACCGTGTTTGAGGTTAGGCTGGGTATGAAGTCTGACAATAATTTGCACGGTTTATGATGCACTCGAATCCTTGCGGGATTATCGATGTGAAAAATAACGTTTGGTCGGAATTTTGAATGGAAATAACGCTTTTTTTCCCTTCAGTTATCCGGCGATAAGCCGATGTACCAAATATACTCTCCCACTGACACTCTTCCACTTTGAATCTGTATTATTTACAGCAACCAGTTCTTTAATGACGTGTATTTTAGCACTGAAATTCGCTCTTTTCTGAGCTTCTTTGCAAGTACACCATCACATACATGATTGAGATCTATGATTCACTAGGAAAACCACAATTCGGTTGATAACCAAAGGTAGAAATTTAGGTTATAATTGCTTTCTACATATGCCCGGAGCGGATTTTATGATGTTATACGAGGCCACGGATATTATAACACCGACGAAAATGCTGACTATCTCTCAGGTTGGTTTGACAACAATTTGACGACAACGCACAGCTTTACAGTAATACCGGTAGGTGACTAAGCGCCGCTCCCGTTTCAGAGCCGTTCTTGGACACGTAGTAGGAGTGATAAGTATCCTCCGGGGTCCAGAGCCCAAATGAGTAGCGAGGCAATCGAACGCAATATTATTTATTTATTTTCCCCTATCTGTTCGTCACGTTTCTTCTGGACAAAGCCTCAGTTATGTTCTCCTGCTCTTTTCTTCTTAGGAGACTAATATATCTCTGCTTGCTGAGTTCGCTTTCTGCTCACGAGAGTGAGCTTTTCCTGACGTTTGGGTTGAGACAGCACAAAGGATGACGGGACATAACAGCGACTTCGAGCGTTGAATCGCTCATACATTTCTTAGTCGGAAACAATAACAATTTTGACCCTGGTAAACCGAATTGATTGGAGGGAACACAAAGGTGCGTATGGTGTATTATCTTGGTTGAGTGAAACTTAGACTGGTTTGGCTTGACAACACGATAAGTACTGCTTCATAGAACTTGACCCTTCACCTTTATGTTTCTCTGAACACGCCAGAGAATCAAGGAGCTTCTCGAGTCACTGATAATGCTCTTCCGAAAAACTCCTCTCCGGCCCAAGAGGAGTTCCCGACTTGAGCAGTGTGCGGAATGATTCGATCTTCTCCAACTGTTCCTATGATGATCCGCAAACAACAAGATTTAAATGCACTCCTAAATATTAATTTTCGTTTGTTTTGTTTATTATTGTTCTCTATTCATTTATTTTATTATCAGTTATTTCAGTTTTATTTATTTATTTGTTTTGTTTCAAACCAATGAGTTAACGCTTGATTTAAATTACTTTTCAGTGAGATTTTGTAAGTTTATTTAAAATCTTGTTGTTAGTGCGCGATGTTAAGAAGGTATCTTTTCAGTAGGAAACTAGTTAGTTCGTACACGTTTCTGGATCAAGATGGAAGTAAACGACATGAAATCAAAATCCGATTTTGCTTCAGCAATCCTCAGGCGAATCTGGACCGTCAAGCCTCAAAAGGTTCGGGAGATCAATAGGTGTTAATCACAAGCAATATTTAATTGTTTAACTAACTTATACTAGTAATAATAATAAATATCTGTTCAACTAACTAGCATAATGACAAAAATACTTCTTATCGACTAAACTACTTGCGTCCTTAAATTTTGAAAATAATTATATCAGAAATATAAAGATGTTCAAGGTCTGGATCCTCGCGCGGCTTCTTCCAGGGCTCGAACCTTGAGCTCGCGTTCACGTTGTTGTCTCAGGTACTCTTCGTGATGAGCGACGAGCGAGGGGTGCGGCGGAAAACGTTCCCTCTCCATCATTAAATGGCGCTGTAACTGTTCATGGTGAACAGCCATGTCGGCGTAAGGGCGACCCAGAAGTTCGGCGGGATGCATTCCGAGGGAAGGATCGCGGGACATCAGACCTGGCCTCGGATAATTGGCTCCGGCTAATCGTTCTAGTCGTTCTCTCTCCATCTGACTAGGACCCGGAGGTCCACCATAGATTCCGAACTGATGTAATCCCTGCGGCGGACCGGAGGGACCAGGAGCGAGTCCGGCGGCGGCGTATCGTCGATGAATTTCGAGCCAATGAGGGTCGACGCTCCCCTGCATAGACCTGGGCCCTCCCTTGAGCAGTTCCTCCTTCAATCGATCGTTCAATTCCCGTTCCCTCAGCTCCCTGATTTCCCGTTCTCTTGTCTCTCTCTCAAGATGTTCGAGCTCCAGTCTTTCCCTAGCCACCGGTCCGTACATGTAGTGCAGCATCGGATCCGGGGGCCCGGGATGTCTCGCGGCAGAAAACACGGCGTGAGGTCTGGCGTATTCCGACAATTGCCTCAACGCCGGAGTATCCGCGTACGATCCAGGCCTGGCTGCGTATCGATCGTAAGGAGAGACGACAGGCTCCAGCGGCCCTCGACTTGGGGGCTTGCAGGGCTCCGGCTGTTTCTCAGGGGTGGACATCTTCCTGACTTGCTGCGCAGCAGCTCTGTCTCTCTCCCTCTCAACTTCCAGACGTTCTCTTTCCTTCCTCGTTTTCTCCTCCCGTTTTCTCGCCAGTTTCGAGTCCGGCACAGGTTTGAAAGTGAGATCCGTCCTCGTGCAGGAATTGTTCTCTCCTCTGTTCCAGTGCCTCAAGAAAATTGCAGACTGCGATCTGTGACACTCGGAATCCTCCAGTCTCGGCTCGGGCCAGGGTCCTCTGGGCCTCGGAGGCTCCTCCTCCGGTTCCGGTTCTATCATCTCAGGTTCCGGTTTGGGCTCGGGCGGCATCTGGGCCTGTGGCTGAGGGGGTCTGTGGTGATGATGCACGTAACTGCTCGAAGACAAGCAGGCCGATACCATCGACGGTTTTCTTTGAGCGTTGTGGGAACTGTGCGAAGACTGGCTATGCGAATGACTGTGCGAACTGTGAGAAGATATGGTCATGTGTTTGTCATGATGTAGCGTGGTCGCCTGATGCATACTGGACGAGTGATGATGCGTCGCTATCAAATTATCCCCGTCGTCTCTAGTTACGCTAGAACTCGTGCTGGAATGATGGGCCGTCATCATCGTCGTGCTTTCTTGACTCCTTCGCGGAGACGGAGGCGGAATAGCGTGGGGAATGGGTCCGTAAGGATAGGCGGGAAAGGGGGGATACCCTCCGACCGGCGGATAATCAGGATAAGCCATGCCCCCATGGTGGTAGGGATGCATCGCTGCGAACAATGAGTGATGAATGAGGGGATGATGGGGATGAAAGGGATAAGCCATGTGCGGGCTCGGTTGTTGGGAAGGATGCATGACCGGCTGCGGAATGGAAGTTGGTGGCGGTGGCAAACTGGGGGTTGGCGAAGCCGCGACAGACTGTATCTGGGCTATTTGTTGACTATTCTGTACCATGGGATGTTTGCTAGGAGTTGGAGGCTTGCTCGCGCTGTCTGGATCCTTTTTGATATTGTCCAGGCTTGGTCCAGGAAATCCTGTTTGAAATCCGGGTACTTTTACTTCCTTCAAACTCTGAAGAGGGTCGGATTCCGGAGGAATAATTTCCTGTTTTATCTTCAGATTCTGAGGTTCCATCGGAGGAGTGGATGCCAACGAGTATGGCGGAATAGTCGGAGGTTTTTCCACAGGTATCATGTTCTGTGGCGGAGGAATCGGTTGGTACAAATTCTGAGGCTCAGGCCTGTTCAATTCGCCGTTGCCGTCCGGTCGTTCCTGGAGCCTGTCCGACATTCGATCCATTATTCTATTATCTCTGTGTCTTTCCTGCAGGATTCTATTATCCTCGGGTATTCTCTCAGGCATTCTTTCCGGCATTCTCTCCGGCATCCTTTCTGGCATTCGAATTTCAGGAGGCAATACCGGAAGTCCCATGGGCTGCGGAGAATTCGACAATTGCGGAATCTGTGATATATTCGTAGAGAGGTCTCTCGGTGTGCTCAAATTCAACGAAGACCCGGACATATTCTGTGGCATCCCGTGCGGGTTTCCCACACTCGGAGGTCCCACCATATTCGGCATCATCCCAAGACTCTGAGGGTTTCCCATGCTCTGCTGCGGTACGTTAGAAGAAGACGAGTGCGACAGATTTGGCGACAAATTCTGTGGCAAATTCTGGCTGGCTTGAATATTCGGCGGAGGATGTTGCATGTTCAGTGGCATGACTTGCTGAGTCTGAGGAGCGAATTGAAGCGTCTGTAAATTCTGGGTACAATTTTGTGGATTTACCAAACTGGGCTGGCTCAGGCTCCTCATGCTTTGACTCATGTCGACGCTGTTCAATGGTTGCTGGTTGCTCGCATTTATAGGCTGAATCATCTCCTTAGAATCCTCAACCGGAGGCGAAATACTTCGTTCCATGGGCATCACTTCTAATTTCAACGGCTGGTTCATCATCATGGGCATTTCCTCCAGCTGTTCTTTGGTCTCGTTTAATTCCTCTATCGTCGGTTTTTTGTCCGTAACCGCGTGAATGACGGGAACAGATATGGGCAGGGTTTGAATGGCCGGTGGAACCGGAGTAGAAACGGGCGTCGGCTCCAAAGGCTCCTCGGGAGTAGTCACGACCGGACTGGGAGGCTCGTCAACCTGAACCGCGACCGGAACCGAGTGATTTTCGCTATTTTCCGGTTCGTTTTCCCTCTCAGGTTCGTCCATCAGCGAATTACTGTCAGTGGTGAGAGATTCTACCGGGCTTTCCGGCCTTTCTCCGCGTTTACGTTTTTGGGACTCCTTGTCCTCCTCCGGGTCTTCGACTTGCGTACGTTTCTGTCCCTTCCTAGGCGTTTCTGGTTTCCCACCCGACTTTTTCTTTGTTTTGTCGGGGGTTTGCTGCTGCTGCTGCTGCTGTTTCTCCTGATCAGGAGTATCCGTTACACCTGCTCTCCTGGGTCTGGCTGGTCTTGGCGTTTCTTTAGCCTTATTTCTAGTTCTCACCCCGCCTGGACTGTCCGGAGATTTTGCTGGTACTGGTCGAAAAAGATATGGAGGCGCCGGGGGAAGTTCTCCAGTCTTTTTCAAATGCGCTCGACATTCGGCGCACAGCAGGAGTCTGTCCTTACTGGCTATTTGGTAGTCTTTTGAGTTTGTCGAGAAACAGTGTTGACACGATTGCGCAGTACCATTCGTATTCGTGTCTCTAGAATCACTGTCCTCCTCCGAATTATCCTCTTCCGTGACTGAGCTGACTTCTCCCCCTGGGTTATTACTAGCCGTCGTACCAACCGGCGCCTTGTCCGGCTCGGACGCAGGCTCCTTTGTATTCGAAGCGGTGGGCGAAGAGTCTCTGGTCGGAGTCGGTACCTCCTCCTTGGGAGTACTCGCCCGCGAATTGCGGGTATTACGAATCCTTCGCAAAGAACCAGGCCTGCGTCTTCTGTGGGGTCGATTGTTGTTCGCACCGGGTGTTTTCTTCCAGAGGTAGTAAAACTCTACTAATTCCGGCGTGTCTTTGTGAGGTAGCAAATCTTTCCTGATGCGGAAAAAATTCTTTCCAAACTGGCGAAGACCCTTCACAAATCGTTTAGTTTCTTCTTCCGACCACTTTTTGTCGATTCCCTTGGGTACAGGGCACTTGACGAGAGCTTGAAGAGCTTGTCCTGGATCGTATCCAGAGTCATGTAAAATGTCCAAAGCGTTGATAGTAGTATCGTCGCGGGAAGCAACTGCCCAACCGTCGTCTGGTGATCCTCCGTCACACATTCCTGCAAAGGCAGCCATAGATCGCGCGGCTCTTAAGTACATCAAAAGATCCCCGTCCAATGCCATGGCCGGAACCCATAGTAGTTCTTCACGTTCTTTGGAAAACTCAGGATCCGGGTGAAGCTTTCCAGAAGAGATGCCCGGCCGGTACTCAGGCAACTGGGCCTGGCAAGAAACCAACTCCTGGTGGGATGGACCAACCCGAATCTCGCCTTCGGTACCAGCAGACATCTCCCCCTCCACCAAAGTTCCACCGTCTTTCTCCAGCATTTTAACCACTGTCAGTCTCCAAGTCTCAGTAAAGTGCTACCTTCCACCCCCCAATTATCCATGCCAGTGGGACGTTTGTGTTGACGGACCAATCGCTGCGGTTGCGTCGTCGACTGAGAATCACAAGACAAGGAGTGTCCCGGGGCTAGAAGTTTGTCGGAGAAGAACGCGCTCAAAAACAATAATTTTTTCACCACGCTCGTCCCGATGCCTAGCATCGTTCGAACATTACGTGTGAACTCGGGCCGCCCTTTCGGGGAAAAATATAATTCACACAATAAACCGCGATAATACCCGAGAAGTCCGAGGAACTGACAACAGTCAATTGTTTACAGCCGATGCGGTTTATTTGCGAAAAAATTCATACTACACCACCAACAACCAACTAACTTATACTATAATAAATATCAAATTCAATTGGGACAACACATGGGATGCGACCGCCCGGACTCACAGCCGGAACGAAACCCACCAACGAGACGTTAAGTAAAGTAAAATTAATTATACAAAAATAGATTTTTTTTCTAATTAAACACGCACCAGCTAATAGCTGATCACCTACATAAACTCTGGACAAAAATAGAATATGCACACAAGGTTAAAGCGACTCCATGTCCGACCTCGACGACGGTCAAACCACGAATGAGATTGAGAGTGTCTACCGCTATATATATCAGCGCTGCACCCCCGTAGACTGAGGGGCTGCCCCTCCCCGCGGCCTGCAGTTGTGTGCGACTTAGTGGCAGTACTCCTGCGTCCCAGGATATGCGCAGCGGGAAATATCCCCTCCAGAATTTTCAAACAGAAATTTAATTTTACCTACAACACAGAGATTTTCAAGAAAGTTGTGAAGAAAAAAAAAGAACCTCGACTCGAGCCTTCTGTTTGATATGATAGCACATAGTAGATACACGCTGATATTTAAGGATATATAGGCTGTACATTCTCATTCAAAAGTGACTTTCGTTGGCAATATTGAATACTTTGCGATAAGATAAAAATCGGAAAAAGTCAACCATATTCAAGATGATAAGAGTATCAATTTTTGATAATAATAATGCCCAAAAGTTATCAAAAAATTGTTTAAACAAAACATTGTTGAACAAATTTCCAGGAAACGTTTATTTTCTTCATGTGAAATGAATTCGTTGTTTTTTCTGTATACACATACATTTTTCAAGAATTTTCCCATTTTTTGTTTAAAATCCTGTTTTCGAAAATTTGTAAAGGCTGTATCAACGAAACTATTTGTTCCACGCTCCGGAAACTTCGGAATTGTAATCTACAACGTTTTTTCATTCTTTCCGTTCTAACTCTAGATTCCCAGACTCAATCTGAGAAAATGAATCCGTTGACGGTTATTGAACTTCGCATCACCTTATGCATCGTCAGCTGCACGTGGCCCCCTACCTGCACTCTTTTACGCCTCTTCGGGCGTGTTTGCTGGCATTGTATGATGGCAGGGAAGAAAACAGGGAAGAAAACAGGCAAGCAAATAGCAACGAAACAAGCACCGTGTTCCGAGGGCCTTTGAGATTAGGTGTACGTGATGTTTTATGCACATAATTTCGAGGTTGTGACCTGGAAACGTTTTATTGTTAGAACGTTTTAGCATCTTGACTGAATTCTTACAATTTACAAATCAATTAAGTTCCCGTGAATATACGGATTAACTGATCACGATAAAATCTTTTGGAACGAATGAAATTTAGGAGTGTAATAATCTGTCACATGAAACGGTTCCATGATGATAATAGGACTAATTATCGAAGCCCATTTTCTTTCGGGAGATCGTTTTCTTTTGGATGAACGAAGATCAATTGGATGACAAATTTGGGGAGAAGACAGATTTACAATCAAAGGAAATAAAAATTCGGTCGAATATGATTGTATATTGCATATATTACTGTATTCAACTTGCTAGAAAATAAATATGCTGTTCGAATTTTCGTAATACAACACTTGAAAAATTAATGCATTCATAATTCCATGCGATAGTCAACTTTTCCTGAATGTTTTTTTGTTCTTTCAATCACTTTAGTCGAAGTGATCACAATGAATGGCGAAAAATATAGGTACGATGATTATAAGAATAGATAAAAAAAAAACGTTACTCATTCACAATTCGTCGCGATCAAACTTACGGTTCTCGCTTTGTTAAAAAGATAAGGACGAAGGAACCTAATCCTAAACGTCTGTTGGAAAAGATGTCAACAAACTCAGGGAATGTTTATTCTGTGCGGTAGAAAATTGTAAAAATGAAGAATCGGCGACCCATCCGGCGTGGGTTGGGCTCAAACCTTGAGTTCGTTTATTTAGGATGAGGATAAACCTCGAATTCTTTCCTCGAAGAGCTCAGATAAAACCTTCTCAAGACCGGAAGTATAAGCTATCTTAGGCACTGCTAGTAGGAGATAACGAGTACATGTGTTTTGTACAAAAAATCCTCAGTTCTTTTAGACACGTTTCGATATTTTCCACAGATCGTTTGGTAGTTCCATATTTTATCGTGACTCAGATAAAATATATAGCATATCTGATTGTCCATCAAGTATGCGACTCGGTCTACCCTTTCCTTTGTCTTTTTCCGTTCAATTTAATAATTGGTTTCAACCGCTTTGTGAATTCTAAGGCTATGTCCGAGTTGAAATTTAGCGCCCAGTTTGATACTCCCAGCATCCAACTCAACCTCCTTAGACCCCATTTGAACCTCAAACTCCTATTATGAACCTCCAAGTCCTCCACAGTTAAAAATTAGCATCCATTCAAAGACTCTTTTCAAGTGTTCGAACTCGAGCTCCCATTTAGGGCTTCCTAAGTCCTCTAGTTTCATGATTCCGCGCATATTTTGATACTCATAACGTCCGGCCCACCTTCGAGCTCCTATTTTGAACCTCGAAATCCACCGGAATCATAGATCACCACAGGGGGCTGGGTGTAGCGAGGGTTTAGTGAGCCTATTTCTCATTTCAGCCTAAAATTCTACATTCTCTCCGGTATCTGCACGTTTTATGCGTTAAAGAGGGTTTGATTTTCTATAACAAATTTCTAGACCCTCCAAAACCTCCGCGGAAGTTCCAAACGGTGGAAGTTGGAGGTTCTAAAGTTTAGTTAAGAATCTAAACGGACGTTAAATCTCGACTCGGATACCTGCTTCAATTCTTAGGACTTGAGCTCCGCACAATGGACAACGAGTAGTGAGTGGTCTTTGTCGGCGTTGAATAAATTCTCTGCTAGTACCAGATTTCGACCTGGGATTTGGGATTCCCCCCTTTCTGTTATTGCCTCGTTCTTCCGAGTATCGCACATAATAATAATAATAATACAATATACACGCATTAGTCTCAGCGTGTGTTCTAATCTTTGTCGAACTTTTCGGACGAATCCTTTTTGAAGTATGATTCTTTTGACTCCAAATAACTACTATTTCATGTGTTATAACCATGGGGGCCAACCTGTGCACCCAGTGCACATTTTGCACAGGCCAGGTGTACTCGTGCACCAAATCCTATTACCCAGCCAATAAAAAGGGATTACGACTCGGCGGCCCGGGACTACCTGAAACGCCAAGTCGCACCTAGGTCGCTTAGAACAATAGCTTCTTGGAATTTGTTACCTGCTCACAAATATTTTCCTTTGTTGGATAACTTCACTAGCTTCCGATTCTAATTGAAGCTATGAAAATACTTCTTGGTTCTGCAGGTCTAGTGTCCACTACTATTGTGCGTCATTGTAGGATTAACAGACCTTTTTCGAACCAGGTCAGAAGCTTAACTGACCCATTCAATTATGTGCACCTCCCCGGGGCCTTATGCGGCGCAAATTCTAAACTTGGCCACCTTGGTGTTGTCGTCTAAGAGCTGGTGACATTTTTTCGTGATTATTTTCTAACGGCTAATTTTTTGTGAGCAGGTTGGGGGAGACGTGGCTAGGTGCCATCCGCAAGGATAAGCCCTGAACCGGGGAATGGGGGGAGGCAGAACGCCCCCAACATG
>JAFFZH010004983.1:0-18029 GCA_018420115.1 Euura saliciscinereae
TCAAGGATTTTCAGTTAAGTTTCTCTTAGAGTTATCTGTTCTTTTTTATGGCTAGTTACGATTCATTTCCTTTTACATCTGGCACATGACTTGACAATGGTTATTCCTGAATTTCAAAGGCACGAACAGAATTGAAAACATTACAAGGCTTATTAATTATAGCACATTAGATGCACAAAAGCAAAGGTGAATGGTTGCTACATATGCTTGCAGAGGGCGAAGTAGGTAAAGCAGCCATATCGATGTTAGATGTTCTTTGATTCCATACCTCATAAACTTTGTAGAAATGTAAATCAAACGAACAAATTTTTTTTTCTGTAAACTGATCGAGAGTCCGATAGTGTTATCGACAGTCTTTGGATACTGCAATTAGGTACTATTAAAACGAACTATTAAGAAACGAGCGCTTGAGGTAAAAATGAATCAATATTCGTGATCGTATTTGTAACATTCTGTCAAACATTATGATTCGTTAGAACTCTGCGAGGTACCATTAGCTTTTCATGATTGTGATACGTACGAAACGCCAGAACTTGGGGTAAACTGCAATTGATTGTAGAAGGGTTTTCACTGTACATTATTACAAATGTTTATGTATTATTTTTTGATTGGCAGGGTAAATTAATTAAATTATATTCCAAACTATTGGTGAGAAAGGCTAAACTTGCTGTTGAGTCATTGCCTGTAGAAATGCGGCAATATCCATCCCTGCAACAGTGGCTTCGTGTTGTTGGACTAACACAGGAGTCCATTCAGGTAATAATTGCCGTTAAATATACATAGAAATGTTGTATTTCGTTAAACCGTACACTTTGAAACTAATGATGGCCAGCATTGAATGTTATATTCATGTAACGATACGTGCCACTACTTTCGAAAGCAATACACATATTTGATCAAATGGTCAGAGCATTATGAATATTTCGAATTTCAGATGGTTTGTTCAAAAGCAAGTTCTCTCGAAGCATTGAAAGAAAAGTCAGAGCATGAATTAGGTAGTATGCTAGGCGAGAACAATGTGAGACACGAAGAGGAACTTCGCAGGCTTTGCAGGGCATTGCACAATCTTCATCGGTATATGGGTAAATAATCTTTTCTCTCTTTGTGATACATTCGTAATTATCACTCGTAATTATTCGCTAAAATTTGAATGCATGAAACGGACCAGTTTATGCAGATTGTTGTTATATTCCATAAAATATAAATATAAACTGATGAAACACTTACTTTTGGTATTTGAAATGATTCCATCATTTCACAGATGTTCTTTTACGAGGGGACATGGAAAGTAGCGAAATGGCCTTGTATTGGGATTCGTGGGATAGACATCACTTACGAAGTGGGCCGTCACCTCGGCCAGTCCGCTCCCGCATTACCCGTTCTTCCGTACCCTCTGAAGATAGCATTCCATATCACAATAACAATAACAATCTCAACAGTGGCACATTGGGCCAAGCATCATCCATCAGTTCTCTATCATCAACGGCACCTCCGTCTACTCCGATCTTGAACAGACAAGGCCGTAGTAAGCTACTGCGTGATATTTATTAGTAACAAACCTATCTCAATCACGATTCAGTGAGTCCTCAGTCAAAATTAATTTCCCGCTCACCAGACCTTTGTAATTGTTACAGATGCAAGGGTGACAACACCTCCTCCCTGTAAAATACACCAAACTGGCCTACAAAGTACTGTGACGCAACCAGAAGTTTTTCCGCTCACCAAGTCCAAATCCCATGAATCACAACTTGCTAATCGTCTTGAAAATGGGGAAATGGTGTCAAGGTTTTACCAAATTTACATTCTTTTCTAAATATTTTTTTCCTAATGAAGGTGATGAGTATTGGAAACGTAGGCGAAATGAACATCGCCGTATTTGTACGTGTCCATTACTCACAAGTTGTTTGTTCCCTAAGAACCCGTCGAAATGATTCTTAGATTGCAAGCATTGTTGGTTTGATCTACATGTGATATTATTACAGTGGTGCAGATCATCCAGTGGGCAGCGGTGCTACTAGGGGAAGATTGTCCACTGAGCCTGGTCCTTGTAGCATTAGCGGAGATATTACTGGGGACATTCTCTTGGGTAACAGTAATACGGACAGCCCTATAAATTCACCACCTTACTCTTGTACTAATAGCGATGATAACAGCTCCAAGCCTACAGGTTCGACAATCTGCACTTACATGTTGGTTGACCTAATTTGAATGCTTTTTTTCCGGGGATACAACATTCTGATGAATATCTTCTTTTACATTTCTTGTCCCATCGTAATTTTAATGGTGTGCTTTTTTGTGTTGAAGGACTAGTGAAAACTCTTTTTTCACATTTCAGACTGAAGCGGGCTCTTGTCAGAAAATCATGAATTTAATTAATTCCTAAATTGTGGAATCATGTCCAGATAGGCAAGCGAATGTCGAGATTCCCTCCAACTATCTCGACATTCGCTCACCTACCTGGACATGATTCCACAATTTAGGAATCTATTTAATTCATGATTTCCCGAAGAGGGCCGGTTTCAGAGTTGGAAACGTTAAAGAGGTGTATTCACACTGGTCCTGGAGAAACAAAAAAAGTACAAGAATACAAGAATTTGTTAGATCGAGGACTGATCTGTTGTCAATTCAGGCTGAATCGATACATCGACCACAATCAAATTCGTTTCATTATTTGTAGTTACGAGTCTTCAGGTGCCAAAGTCTCCCCGAACCCCAACAGTGACCCGCGGCATGGGCCACGTTATTAGTCACCGTTTTACGAAAACTTTTAAGATGATGACTACTTGCGATTATTGTGATAAGCAGATGTTCATTGGCACGGGTCTCAAGTGCAAGGATTGCAAATACAAGTGCCATAGAGATTGTGAGTCCAAGGTTCTACCATCTTGCGGCCTTCATCCAAAACTGATTGATGAGTTTAAAAAACAGTTCCAAGCTGATGGTAAGTCGTAGAGTGCATAGAGTATTATTGTAGTATGAACTAGGGCTGTACGGTTTAACCGGCTTACCCGGCCAAGACGGTTAATCTGGTTAATTAGCCGATGGCTTGACCGGTTAAGCGGCCAAGTCGGCCAGACGTTCAACCGGTTAACCGGCCAAAACGGTTAACTCGGTTAACTCGGTTAATCGGCCAATGGTTTAACCCGTTAACCGGCCAAGACGGTTTACGTTTGACCGCGGTTATCGGTTAAGTCGGCCAAAAAATAATTTCATTAAGAGGGTCGGATACCTCTCAGACAAGCGCTATGAAGTAATGACATCATCAAGTTAACGATTTTTTTTTCACGTACTATTTTCATCAAAGATTACCTTCGTAGAGCCAAAAAATTTTAGGACTATATCTTCGTGGTTTTTGCGAATGCGATTTTCGAAAAAATGAGGATATAAAAAATCCTATGCGTATGATTGCTCGGGCTAGTCTATTGAACATGACGTAAGAAAATCGACAGCCCTGTATGGTGAAAATTTTGGGAGAAGATACGATTTTGAAAAAATGATTGAATGAGTTTTGATGGAAAATGAACACGCTAGAGGTCGTTGGTGGAGAGTTTCGATGGAAAAAATGATTGAATGATTTATCTACAATAAGATGAAAATTCGGCTCACATTTTTTGAAGTGATATTCGTACCTAAAAATCGTATCTTCTTCCAAAATTTTCATCATACAGGGCTGTCGATTTTTTTACATGTTCAATAGACTAGCCCGAACAATCATACGCATAGGATTTTTTGTATTCTTATTTTTTTTCTCGAAAATCACATTCTCAAAAACCACGAAGATGTGGTCTTAAAATTTTGAGGCTCTACGAAGTTAATCTTTGATTAAAAAAAAGGTAATCTTATGTTAAAAAAAATCAGTAACTCCATGACATCATTACTTCAAAGGGCTTGACTGAGAGGCATCCGACCCTCTTAATGAAATTATTTTTTGGCCAACTTAACCGTTAACCGCGGTTGAACGTTAACCGTCTTGGCTGGGTAACCGGTTGAACCATTGGCCGATTAACCGAGTCAACCGAGTCAACCGTTTTGGCCGGTTAACCGGTTGAACGTTTGGCCGACTTGGCCGCTTAACCGGTTAAACCGTACAGCCCTAGTATGAACTATAGTTTTCTCATACCTTTTAGATCTCGTGGATTTTCCTTTTTACTGTTGAGACCATGTCCAGGCCATTCCTCCCATGTCGAAAGTTAGGAAAGGCGGAAAGCTATTCAAAAACTCCAGCAATAATTTTTCGTCCAGCAATACCGAATGCATATAAAACGAAACTGCTCCACATTATAAAAATTTTGTTCCCCTGATTTTCAAAATTCGAGCCTAGATATCAACGATTCAAAATATACAGGTCCGGAACAAAAAGCTCAGGTATTTGTGACATGGCAGGTATTGCCTATTCACCCGTCAAGTCGGGAATCATCCGAGACAAGGCATATTACGTTGAATACGTCTTTTTGAGGTATACTTTCTTTCTTCCAAAAAGCTTTCATGACCGTACACTTGGACCCTGCTATTTCGACCAAACCGGGATCGGACGTATACCAGGATCGGCCCCCACTGCCTGTCGGTAAAATTGTAGCCGCTTCACGCTTAGGCCGTGGTGCAGGTCCAATCCCTGTGAGCATGAGAAATTCGGCCTGATGGTGGGGGTAGAGGGAGTCGAATTGCTGAGAACGAACTTGGTCCAAATGCTGCGAACGTCGAATTTGCTGAAGGTCAAAATAGCAGTGTCCGAGTGTCTGGGCAATTTCACCCATCACCAGCAAATGCTTAGGCCCTCAAAAATTAAATTTGTCGGAACTCCTGCATAGCAGAGTGTGCCTTCATAGGACTTGCTGTTTACGAGGAACGAGGTCTCTCATAGGCGCGAAACAATTTTGATGTGAATTTTTGACATACCTTTAACGTCACAATGGAAATATGAGAATATACGTTTCCTAAATAAAAAATTCCCAGCTTCCCGAATACATTTTTCATTTTCGGATGAGCTTATTCCATCTCTCTGTAAAACACGATTTTTCACCGAGAACAGCTGTGTTTCGTGTATCACAATAACTTATCACTTTTTTGAATTTCTCATCGGAAAGCTGAGATTTTTTCATTAGGAAAATGAAATGTTCAGAGTGGGCCTTTGACGAACTGCGTATCTAATGAAATGTGTATAATAAAATATCTTTAGCTATGGGGAATGTTTCGCCAATACCAATCAGGCCTGATCCTAATACAACTATAAGCTGGCCTCCGAGACCTAAACCTGTTCAGGTATGTGAATAGTTCTCTATACCTGTTGATTTACAGTATATTATCAAGCCAGATCACCTTCACACCAGGTCGATGTATTGATTAATGAGTGAGCCTTTCAAAAAGGTTTCATAGCAAACCCTCGACATAGGAAGCTCATAGTTAACTTTTCAGTATTTTCTTTCTGACATTGTAGCTTTATCGAATGAAAATCAATGACTTTATTATCGGAGTTTTTATCAGTAAATTAACTCCTTTTACAGGGTGCTGATTCCAGTTCAAATACTTCGAGCTGTAACAGCTCAACACCTTCTAGTCCAGCAGTACACCCCACCCATGCTAGTCAAACTCCACAAGCACCTGCCAAGCAACAGTTCAATTTTCCAGGTAAATACAATTTTTTATTTCCCAATATCAGATGCAAAGCTTCCTAGTATCAGCAACGTTAAAATACCCTTAAATTATAGATATAACTCTACCTGAAAAAGGAGTTACTCTGGAAACGCATCGACTAGAAGGTACTAATGTTTCAAGCGATAGTGAGAGAACTGTCAGTGTCTCGGGATCTGGAAGCATCAGTACTGACTCAGAGAAAACTCCGGTACGTGTTGACTCTCAAGATTCTCAAGTATCTGACGGAGAACCTGGTGATAGTCGCTGGCCAAGACAGAATAGCGTAAGTTCAGATTTCTTCAATCGTTCAAAAGTCTTAGACTGTCCCAAAATGTCTTTACGAACAAATCGACTGAACACCAATGGTTAATTCCCTGCTCAGGAAGCATATGATTCGCTGAGTTAGGCTGACAATAAGTCCCCTGCCCGTCAGGACAAATATGGCTAGTAATCGCAGATTTCGCGCTGTCCCTAATTTCATGCACTGTAAACTAAGAGAATCCCTTAAAACTTAGCAGCTAACTGCACACGTGCCAAATGATTGAATTTTATTGGTACGTGATATCGTACGTAGTGACTGACAAACGAATGAAATTTAATTACTTCATGCATGCATAGTCAGCTGCTAAGTTTCAAGATATTCACTTTGTACTTTAGTGACTTCAAGAAATTGAAGAGTCTCCAGGTTGAGACGTTTCATGTCAATTAATTATTTTCAATTACCTTCAGGAGCTATACTCATGCATTGGTACTGATGATGGTATCCTTGGCTTCTCCCGTCAAAAATCCACAAAAAGGTCCCCCCAAAAATGTTTTACTTTGAAAACAGACAACCGTATCTGGTTCATTACTGAAACAATGAGGTTCACCAAATATGTACTAGTATTCATGAAATGGCAACAAATCGACCAATTTGAGATTAATGAATAAAATTTAGGAAGTCTCATTATTGACTTTTTATTCATACAGTGAAACCTCGCTCATCCGGCCTTCGACCAACCGAGTCTCCGTGTTATCCGAGGCAACGGGCTTATACGAGCACTCCACATTAATCGAAGTGTATGCTCGAATAATATGGAAAAACTCGGATAAAACGGATGAGGCCCGCTATGCCTATGCTGTACGCGTTACATACACGATAAATGATTGAAATTTTCGAATTCCTCATTACTTCCGTGTCAGCCGAGTTTTTGCTTATCCGAGGTACCTCCTTCCCACATTACATCGGATAAACGAGGTTTTACTGTATTGATTTGATACATTGCTGGAAGATTGGTTCTTAAAAATCTGAAGAGTGTAGCGCTTTATTGACTTATATTATTTTAGCTCTCTATGAGAGAATGGGACATTCCATATGATGAACTCAAAATCGGAGAGCCTATTGGGACGGGAAGATTTGGTACAGTTTATCGAGGAAACTGGCATGGAGATGTAGCCATCAAAGTCTTAAATATGGATTATTACCTCGATGACGACAAAACTCTAGAAGCATTCAAATTGGAGGTATGAAATAGTATATTATGCACCTAGGGCGTAAAGTGGGCTTTTTTAGACCGAGTGTGGAGTTTGCAGTACGAACCGAAGACGAGTACTGCAACCACACGAGGTCAAAAAGCCCACTTAGCCCTTGGTGCACACCATATTTTTTGTAACGCGTGTATTGATTTCTGCGATTCTTTTGTGCCTATAAGCGGCACTAAGGCGATCTTTTTTGACATGGCAACATATAGTTATGTTACAGTTAGATTGCATTTTTCAACAGGGAATAGTGAATATGATACGAATAAAAGATTCTTTGTCCGCTGTTTCAAGCCGGTAAAAAAAAAGGTCACTTTAGGCCCGTTTAATAGGTTTAAAAAACTCAGAAATCGTGTATACCCATGTCATCCGCTGAATGACCCTGTTTCCAAAATCATCTATGGCGTCCCGACAGGGATCTCATCATATGAATCATACTCTTTTGTAGGTAGCAACATTCCGAAAAACAAGACATGAAAACCTCGTTCTATTTATGGGTGCTTGTATGAAGCCACCTCGTTTGGCAATTGTCACTAGTATGAGCAAAGGCATGACCCTTTACACTCATATTCACCTCCGGAAAGATAAATTTAATATGAATAAAACTACTATTATCGCCCAACAGATTTCTCAGGTAAGATCTCATATACGTTAGAACTGAAGTACCGTTTTCACACGACAATAAGCCGTACCTTTATTTGCTTTTTAAACATTTCAAGACCCGGGTGCGGCTTATGAGGGTTTGATAGGACATTTGTGAAAATTACCCTTTGGAAAACGGGATGCGGTTCATACGAGGATGCAGCTTATTGTCTTGTGGATACCGTACAAAGAGGAGGCCTGTGGGTTTTAACACTTTTGAAATAGTTCTGTTGTGACATGTTCCGCTCTGTTACAGGGAATGGGATACCTCCATGCTCGAGGCATAGTTCACAAGGATCTGAAAAGCAAAAATATTTTTCTAGAGAATGGAAAGGTTGTAATTACGGACTTCGGGTTATTCAGTGTGACCAAGTTGTGTTACGGTATCAGGTAAAGTATCAACATTTTGTATCAAGTATGTTTATAAGTTTGAATTCAATCCAAATGCAACATGATAAAAGATCGAGGCAAATCAGTATGGGTTCATTTTAATTCTGTAATAAAATGAGGATCTCAGCTCTTAGTCCACATACATATTTGAATTTTTCACAGGAAGGGTAATGGCTTGAGTATACCACCAGGCTGGCTGTGCTACCTAGCTCCTGAAGTAGTACGGCGATTAAGACCGCAGCAGAATAGAGAGCAAGAAGAATTGCCATTTTCGTGTGCTTCTGACGTATACGCTTTCGGGTATGTCCAATTGTATTCATTTTTTACACACACCTTGCAAATTTTAGTACATAAATGGCGCAGCGTAGCAAAATATGGCGTACAGTTGAGGGGTGAATCACTCGTGTAATCTGGTGTACACCCCTGAGAGAATCTTGTGTAATCTCTTGTAATCTTTTGAAACCTTGTAATCTAGTGTACACCAAACCGACGAGCGATTGACCCCTTGGGTACAGCAGATAAAGCAACACGCTTCTGAATGTCCTATGTTGGTGGATTGATATCACTCATTCTTGCTGTTGAGAAATGTAATGATTAGCAAACATTTGATATAGGACGGTTTGGTACGAACTTCTGTGTGGAGAGTGGCCGTTCAAAGGACAACCTCCTGAAGCTATTATTTGGCAAGTTGGTAAAGGAATGAAGCAAGCCTTAGCCAATCTCCAAGCCTCTCGCGATGTTAAGGTAGAAACATCTTCTGTGTCACAACTATCGTCGAAGCACAGTAATGATTGTAACTTTTCTCCTTAATAGATAATTTTTCGTGGCAATATCGAATGACTTCGAAGACAACGTTTTATTTCAGTGCAGGCCGAATGCCACTGCCTGAGAATTAGCCGGCATTTATGTTTATGCAAATTTGATGAAAATTTTTCTTTTCCAGGATATCTTGATACTCTGTTGGTCATATCATTCGGAAAATCGACCAGAGTTTGCAAAACTACTAACAACGCTGGAGAAGTTACCCCGTAAAAGATTGGCCCGAAGTCCTTCACACCCAATTCATCTTTCTCGCTCTGCGGAATCTGTATTTTAAAAACTAAATTTTATTTACGTGGCCGCAGTGTATACTATAAATCACTAGGCACTTGTTGCCGAATAATCGTTTTGGACCGTAAAGTGAAAATAAGAGAATGGATTATACTCATTCCATAGTTTTTGATTTACTGAAACGTGCAATAGGAACGTACCACATTGTTACTGAATATTCTGTAAAGTAGCTCAGCATACTGAAAATAATAAGGAGTGTGAAACAATTCCTTATTCATCCAACTTCTTGCGTTACAGATATCCAGGGTCAAAACGGTTTTTACGAAGCGTGCATTAGTTGGAGAAACAAATCGATGTAATATACTAGTTGACTGTTTAATTGACAAAAGTACAAATTACACCACTTACCTATAAACCAAAATACAAATGAAAATTTATCGCTACTGTCAGAAAGTGTTGAGGATATAGTATTAATGTTATACATGTAAGTGATTATATGGCTTGTAGTCGGATAGACAATGATTCGAATGGAATATTAAGTGATTGAATGAATGAAATCAAAAATACAACTTCATTGCACAGACTGTAAGTTTACTTTGTAAAAGAAAATCGATCCCTGTGGATGAAAGGTGGTATGTAACAGTACATTATAGGTATTTATTTTTTTAATCGTAAACAATGATTGATAATTATATGTATAATTTTAATGCTTTAGATGAAAGAGCATTACGATCTTATACAAAACAGTGGATATTTTGATCTACAGAACAAACGGCAACATTGCCTGTCACTCTGGTCCAACACATTGAGATTTTGATTCATCAATGGTACCTACTGTCTTTGTCAAAATCCTAGACCCGTGTTTCCGTATCCCTCATCATTTTTATTTATCACAGTTTTTTTTTTTTTTTTTCTCAGTCTTGTACTCGTGTGTTATTTGTTTACACATAACAGCACTTTTAAAATGCCATTTCCATTGTAATTGGATCGCTTCATTCTGAAAGATGTGACTTTGAAACGTTATTTTAAAAATGACTGATTCAATTCCCCCTTCAACGACGCAATTCACCTTCTCTTTGATATCCTCGGTTCGACACAAATATTTATCTACACGTAATGCCAATCGACGAGAATATCTAGAACCTAAATCTGAAAATCGAAAATCTGTAATATAGTAAAAATAATAATAATAATGATAATAAAAATCCAAGAAAATGACATTCATGCGGGATGCATCTTCCATATTTTCCTCACCCAATGTTAGTTATGTATTTATGATCTGTTTCTCATATTTTTACACCTCATAACGTACTCATAAAGGATAAAAATGAGATGACTGGTGAAGCGCTACATCTCATTTGACCTCAGGACTGTGATAAGAGTTTTGGGAGATATACCAAGACTTCACCGTATTCAAGCCATCCAGCTATCTTGCTATCATGAATATTGAAAATAGTTATAAATAAATTGCGACGAATTGGAGCATTACAAATTTATCGTTTTAGTCAATATCTGTCAAATTATAGTCTGATCGTTTCACGCTGATGTATTCTAATCGCCTGCTGATTGAACATGATTCAGCACTTATGACGTTCCATACGCAATCAGTAAAGTCTTTCGGATCACGTATTGCCTAGGATCATGCAATATAATAAGTCTAAATCGGTGAGCCATGGTTATAATGTAACATGGTAACCCTAGACTACATGTTTGCATTCGTGTGATTTTATTTTTATTTTTTTGTACATTCCTGTGTGAATTGCACACCTTCGAGACGGCATGTTACGCATGGTGGATTTACGATTCATATAATTACATCTGTCAGCGCCATCGGTGGCTGCAACTAGAACAATAACTGGCAGTCAGTTCACTTATGTAATATGCAATAAGCCCGCTCTACACGATCCAATAACTTGTACAAGTGTTGCTAGACTCTGAACATAGCCACTGTCAAGGATCCACTACGAAGCACTACGGCGATTGTCGAAAGAAGCTACTTTCGGAGTGAACGCACTAATGTGTTGTCGTATACATCAGATAGAGATGTTGTACAAATTTTCGGATCGTGTAGAATGGGTTATAGCTATCTGCGTCGGTGGTGGGGATGAAGGCACCACGATGGCTACGACGTAGACCTACCGTCTCCGCGATACACAGTCGTGGCGGCCTTGGCTTCGCGCGCGACCAATTCGTCCAAATCTGTCCAGAGAGATAACGTTTAATATCTATCGACAAGTACGATTCTGATTCTTGCTGTATCATGCAACTTATTCAATGGTCAGCTATCATTGCTCAGAAGCAGACAGACTACGAAATCCGGAGATAGGATTAGTTAATTTATAAAGTACCAATTTGAAAGAGGGTTTTTTTTTTTGGTTTTTGAATAATGAAGGCACCACTCGCTATCTGCCTTGTCTTTTTAGGCTGTTGTACCAATGTCGTGTTCCTCGAGCTTTTGGTCAAGTATGTATATTGCTGATTTTAATGTATATGTACCTAACCTATGAAAAATTGTTACCAATACCTATAACTAATTTTCAGAGAAGACCCCGGCAGTGGAAATCTCATCACCTTCTTACAGTTCTTGTTCATTGCAGTCGAGGGTTTTATATTCACCGCCAAGTTTGGGACTGTCAAACCAACTATAGGAATCAAGGACTACTTCATTTTGGTTGCCATGTTCTTTGTTGCTAGTGTATGTAACAATTATGCATTTGACTTCAACATACCAATGCCGTTGCACATGATATTCAGAGCTGTAAGTATTTTCTCGATTTCGATCAAACAAGGTCATTCTTGTCACAGCCTTGACAATTGTTTGGATTTGAAAGTCTGAACACCTGTGTACGTTTTTATTGACTTGGATTACTAATATCCCCAGGGTTCTCTGATTGCAAATATGATAATGGGAATAATAATACTTAAAAAAAAGTATGTGTTCAGTAAATATCTTTCGGTGTTTATGATTTCCCTCGGAATATTCGTATGCACAATAATCAGTGGAAAGGAGGTAAAATCCACGCAACCTATCCGCGCAGACACTGCACCAACTACGCCGTGGGATGATTTCTTCTGGTGGATTTTTGGCATTGCTCTGTTAACCCTTGCCCTGTTTGTATCAGCTAGGATGGGCCTTTACCAAGAAGTATTATACAAACGTTATGGAAAACATGCCAATGAAGCTTTGTTTTATACGGTACGTATATCAATTATTGAAAACAGTCCTTGGTGAGGGGTGGAAACGACGAAAGAAGTTGGTAATATTCTAAAGTATATATATATTTTTTCCAGCATTTACTGCCGATGCCTTTTTTCCTTACTCTAGCATCAAACATATGGGATCACTCGGTATTGGCTATTAATTCAGATCCGCTGATAGTCCCAGTGGTAGGCATTTACATGCCCAAAACAATTGTATATCTCATAGGAAACGTACTTACGCAGTATCCTTTCATTATCAAATAAGCAATCACAACTGGTTGAAAACCAATGCAAACTAGGGAGAATTCGAGGAAACAGAAGATGAAACAATCTCAGGGTTATTCCTTATCCAAATCCTTTTCAGATATATGTGTATCAGCTCGGTGTACGTGTTAACGACGGAGTGTACGTCATTGACCGTGACACTGGTGGTGACGCTGCGAAAATTTGTGTCGCTCATCTTTTCGATAGTATACTTTCAGAATCCGTTCACGATTTACCATTGGGTTGGTACGCTTTTAGTATTCATCGGAACGATCATCTTCACAGAAATTGTGCCCAAAATCCAACAGGGCCTCCAGACTCCATCAAAGACAGAAAAAGCACAATAGTTTACCATAATCAGGATGGGGCACTGTGTCTCTCCATTTATCAAGTTCCCAAAACCTTGCTTCGAGCACTACCTGCTTCATCGCCTTACGTGCTTCAGGTGCCAACCCCCAACTTTTGTTCTTATTGTATTCGCATCACTTTACAGTGATACAATGTATGATTGAAAATATATATTTGTCTTGAAAATTTCGAACTTACTATTTTCGATTGAAAATCGATTTTTGATATCATACAATTGTATCATAATACACAAAGGCCCAGGCCTAGGGGCGCCAGGGCAGAAGGGGCGCCGCGTCATGGATTTTTTTTTCTGTCAGTGTCTCTTTTGATCAGAAAACTTACAGCTATTCGATTTTACATGATCTTAATATTATTTTCTTGATTTCTTTTAATACATGCATGTATCGAAATAATGTTATGTAAGTCCTATAAATAGTATATTACGCTACAAGGGAGGAAAGAGCGCGATTTTCGCCGAGTGCGAGGTTTGCTGCCCGAGGCACGAGTGAAGCGAGTGCAGCGAGGGCAGCACGAACACGAGGTGAAAATTGCGCTCCTCCCCTGTGGCATATGCTATTTTTCACCCGACTTCGATAAAATGACCTTATTCCGTCGCTGTAACGCGAGTGGAAAGTAGGTAGTCAATTTTTGACCAGAAGGAAGAGAAGTGATTATCCGGGCAGAAAAGTAAATTGCCGGACAAAAAAGTCCACTTTTTTGCCCGGCAATTTACTTTTTTGCCCGGCTATTTACTTTTTTGCCCGGCAATTTACTTTTCTGCCCGGCAATTTACTTTTTTGCGCGGCAATCGACTTTTCTTCCCTCTGGTCCGAAATTGACGACTTTCGACCCGCGTTTCAGGGGCGAAATACGGTAATTTTATCGTAGTCGGGTGAAAACCTGTTTTTCTTCATAACTGTATTCATTTAACATTCTTTTATGCTTTTGTTCATGATATATTTCGATTTGAAGCATGAAAAAAATTGCTTACAGCTTATGCTTTATGGAAAGAATAGTACATTGTTTATCAAGGGCGCAAAGGACTATTTTTCAAGTGTGTAATTTTACGGTACGAGCCGAAAGGGAGTGTACTGCAAGCACACTCGCCAAAATAGCCTTGCGCCTGTCATGCACACGATTTTTTTTCTTCATACCTGGTCTGCAGAAATACCTCTTTTCTCACACCCGGTCGCAAAATGCCACTTTTCATACCTCTTGAGCGGGCGCAAAACAGATCTTTTCGGCCCTCGGGCGCGAAGTGCTGTTTTGCACCCGCTCACTCGCTCTGAAAAAAGGCATTTCTGCAGACCAGGTGTTGAGAAAAAAATCGTGTGCATCACGGGCGCAACGCTATTTTGGCGAGTGTGATTGCAGCATACTCGGCTTCGACTCGTGTTGCAAATTTCACACTCGAAAAATAGTTCTTTGCGCCCTTGGTACACAATGTACTATTTAATAATAATAATAATAATAATAATAATAATAATAATAATAATTCAGTTTATTTCCATAAAACAGTTGGAAAACATAGAACAGCAGGTATAGTCAGATAAAGCAAAGTATAAGAAAGTATGAGTAGAAAATAGCAAAGCAATCAAGAAGAAGAGTCACATAAATGCACGACTGGGCCATGCCGTTTACATTGAGTGGTGAAAACACATGCGCTAATAAAAAAAAGAGAAACAAAAACGGGCCCAAGAATTGAGTTAGACAGAAAGAACACTTAGAAATAAGAGTCAGGTGAAATGAAAAAACACAAAATACAAAAAATAATGTCAATAGAATAGAAAACACAACAATAGGGTGTGGTCAAATCAGGCTTGAATATAGTTAATTTCGTGCGTCTTCCGTTGCAATAAGGTGGCGAAACAAACCTCCCTTGAAAGTCTCACATTATTTACATATTTCTCACACCCGGTCGCAAAATGCCAGTTTTCATACCTCTGGAGCGGGCACAAAGCGAGATTCTGCGCCCTCGGGCAGGAAAATAGTCTCTTTCGCCCGCTTTTAGCGGGCACAATAGTTATTTGTGTATCAAGGGCGTAAAAGGCTATTTTACGAGTATGCAATTTGCGGCACGAGCCGAAGGTGAGTTGCTGTAAAAGCAGACTCGTCATAATAGTCTTGCGCCCATGATGCACACGATGTTTTTCTCATCACCTGGTCTGCAGAAATGCCTCTTTTCAGACCGAGTGAGCGGGCGGAAAACAGGATTTTGCGCCCTAGGGCAGGAAAAAGTCTCGGAAAAAGTTCTTTCCTCACACCCGGTCGCAAAATGCCACTTTTCATACCTCTTGAGCGGGCGGAAAACAGATCTTTTCGCCCTCGGGCGGAAACGTCTTTTTCCGCCCGCTAGCAGCGGGCGAAAGAGACTTTTTCCTGCCCTAGGGCGCAAAATCCTGTTTTCCGCCCGCTCACTCGGTCTGAAAAGAGGCATTTCTGCAGACCAGGTGATGAGAAAAACATCGTGTGCATCATGGGCGCAAAGCTATTATGCGAGTCTGCTTTTACAGCAACTCACCTTCGGCTCGTGCCGCAAATTGCATACTCGTAAAATAGCCTTTTACGCCCTTGATACACAAATAACTATTGTGCCCGCTAAAAGCGGGCGAAAGAGACTATTTTCCTGCCCGAGGGCGCAGAATCTCGCTTTGTGCCCGCTCCAGAGGTATGAAAAGTGGCATTTGGCGACCGGGTGTGAGAAATAGTACATTGTGTATCAAGGGCGCAAAACACTATTTTTCGAGTGTGAAATTTGCAGCACGAGCCGAAGGCGAGTGTACTGCAATCACACTCGTCAAAATAGCATTGTGTCCGTGATGCACACGATTTTTTTCTCAACACCTGGTCCGCAAAAATGCCTCTTTTCAGACCGAGTGAGCGGGCGCAAAACGGAACTTTGCGCCCGAGGGCAGGAAAATAGTCGTTTGCGCCCGCTTTAGGCGGGCGCAAAGTACTTTTCCGCCCAAGGGCCGAAAAGATCTGTTTTTCGCCCGCTCAAGAGGTATGAAAAGTGGCATTTTGCGGCCGGGTGTGAGAAAAGAACTTTTCCGATCGAGGGCCGAGAAGTCCCGTTTTGCGCCCGCTCACTCGGTCTGAAAAGAGGCATTTTTGCAAACCAGGTGTTAAGAAAAACATCGTGTGCATCATGGGCGCAAGTCTATTATGACGAGTCTGCTTTGACAGCAACTCGCCTTCGGCTCGTGCCGCAAATTGCATACTCGTAAAATAGCCTTTTGCGCCCTTGATACACAAATTACTATTGTGTATCAAGGGCGGAAAGAAGGCGATTTTACGAGTGCGAAGGTCTTCGCACGAGTGCGAAGGTCTTCGCACGAGTGCGAAGGCCTTCGCACGAGTGAAACTCGCCTTCCGCCCGTGGTGCACACCATACTTTTCGTCCCCACCCCTTGAAACCACGCCTTTTCATACTTTCCGCCCGCTCGAAGCTGGCTGTAATGGAAATGTGCGCCCGCTCGCCGAGCGGTCACAATAACTCAGATTCCACCCGCTTCGCATGTATGAAAAGACGCGTTTTCAAGGGGGGTAGGACGAAAAAAAAATTGCCTAACAGGGGCGCCCCAACGTTATGGGCCCGGGGCGGCAAAAGGTTGAAATCCGGCGTTGACAATACAGCAGAATCTCAAGCAGAATTCATCTTCACGGAGGGTGCAAATAGCAAAATAGATATATTGCTGTACTTCATGTTGAACATTGAACAGACGACTGACTTTCTCTTTCTGGGTGTATACGCTCCGGGAAAAACGGGAATTCCGGGAAAAACCCGGGAATTTTTCGAACCGGGACATAACCGGGAAAAACCCGGGAATTTTCTCATGCTCCGGGATATTTGAAACTTTTCTCTAAATAGCACACAACTCATATTTTGTAAAGATTTTTTTTTTCACACTTCGCGTAAATTTGTAACTGAGCCTGGTAAACATTAATGTTACATTGTATGCGGTATAGCCGAATACTGTTGGCGGTCGGGTGGGGGGAGCGCTGTGCCGCCACTGCCCGCATACTTGTTTAAACTCGTCCCCGCGTGTGCTACTACTGTTCTAGTGTCCTGATCACAACAACTCTATTGCAGGAAAGAAAGTTGTGTTTTATCTTCGGTCTGATTATCAGAAACCATACTTTTTCATTATGAATAAATAAGAATATTTACTACAAATAAGCGGATATCACCGACAACAATCTGGTTCCAAATTGAAACTTTCAACGACTCATAAATGTCAAAAAAATTTATTGTGGTTCTGATTTAATTCGTTCAGAATCATGGAAATCGGATATAAATCACAATTATAACTGCTGCATCGCCTTGACGCCCTGAAGTGCAATCTTGGTCATCAGATCATCTACCAATATCGTCCTTTTTTTTTTCTCAATCCAGGTTGTCTTCATCTTCAATGAATCATGCCGATTACGTTCCAAGACACGTGGCTCTCAGACCCAGCATTCAAGAGTTGGTTGTTAAGAGCCCCGGGTGATCAATATAGTGCTAAATGTTCATTATGCCCGGGATCTCTGATCAATATACGGTCAATGGGAAGAGCTGCTCTAAGTACCCAGATAACAAGCGTGTTGGCGCAGGTTACCGTCATGGCGTGAAAATCACACAGTGCGTGCAAAAATATAGGATTTTCAGCATCACGACGCGACGGTTATTTTAGTGCAGGCAAACGGAGCGCACCGTGCAGTCACTTGGTGCGTGGCGCACTCTGTGATTATTTCGTGCGAGATGCACGATGGTGCATGGCGTGATCATTTTGTGCGAGGTGCACTATAAGATCACAACCATATCACAACGTGCGCGCGGGTATTGAAGATGAAGTGTAAAATAATAAAAATTTCATATTTTGAATGTTTTTTTGAAGTAGCATAGGATTATATAAAATGAATACGTATTTGGTTTATTGTAATGTATCCCAGGTAATAAAGCGTGCGGGCTCATGGCAGCCGCATGTCGCATGAATTTAGTC
>JAFFZH010004997.1:0-32718 GCA_018420115.1 Euura saliciscinereae
AATCTATTCGCAGGCCACTTCTCAGCAGCTATCGCGGAGCGGAATGACGTCTTATCATGACCAAATGCGAATTACTAAAAAATTGTCAAATAAATTGACTGTATTGATTGAAATAAGAAATATTGAAGAATAAAAATTTATAATATGTTCACACCTGCCTACTGATAGAGTTTTATTAAATGTAACGTTGAAAGTATATGAAATATTGAGCGTTGATATCAAACGTTGTAAATTATAGATGCAGGGGGATCCGATTATCAGACCATGTGATACTTGGATGATATTAAAGATAGCGAGGGAGATGGAGAATTTAACGACTAACTGAGCAAACAAGACTCTAGGGGTGTGGGTTGTTTTAGATCCACCACTACTGTTCCTCTTTTCTCTCTCCATTCTTTCTCATTTATCTCGTAATTGACTCGATGAGCGAAATTTCAAGATGTTTTACATTAATTTCATATAAATCGCCAGGCTTTGTGAATTTCGTTCCCGTTTGTACAACAAATTCCAAGATATTTTCAGCAGTGTTGATGAAAATAGATTTTCCAAAAGTTTCAAAACTACCTTTTTCATCAGCTTCTTATTTCAGATTTATGAAAATAAAATAAGAAACTACGTTTATAAATTATCTTTAGTTTGCCGTTGATCTTATTTCTTTCGGACAGACTTTCTCGAATCGTTGTATATAAATCCTCGACCTCGACCGTTGGATTTTATATAGAAACTAGATAAAGGAGGAAAAAACATGGGGTTATAACCTATAACTAAAATCTATAGATCAACTTGCTGCGAGGTAGGTATAACCAATAACGGGGAAAAATTGAAACCTCGAATAATGGGGATGAAAGAATAAGAATAAGAAGAAAAAGAAGAGAAAGAATAAAAAAAAAACCAAAAAAACAGAAAAAAATGGGAAATAACGTCATCTGGATATTTATGAGAGCCACGGTGCTACTGCTGGCGAGTATGGGCGTGGGTGTGGGTACCACGAAACTAGGGTGCCAAATGGGTTCCGTGTTCATTTCCTATTGCTGTAGCCCGGGGTATTTCCTCATATTGGTACATTAACCCACAACAATGTGAATGACAGTGCGTCGCTATGCCCAGCACGCATCCTTTAAAAAAAACCTCTTCTGACCTTCGATTCGTGATCAGCGACTCAAAGTACCTTCGGGTATTAATTTTCGCGGAATTTGGTTGTTCAGTTTTCGAGATATCGTCTTTTTTTTTACAATTTTGGGGGAATAATCGAAAAACTACTTAATCGATTAACTAAAAACTCTAATCAGAATTTGAGTCACCAGCCAGGTTCGTGGAAATGGAATTATTTTTTATTTTTCCTATATCCGAGTATTGATATCAAACTTCGTGGCGATCCATGTGAGTGAATATCTGCCCCACGATCCTACATCGTACTTGTAGGACCCTCTGCTGTCGCTTACCTATAAATTACCAAGTACAATATCCGGATCCGGTCGAAAAGAAAAAAGGCAAATGAAACAAATTCAAATTGTGAAATCGTTGATCTTCGAACAAAAAGCTGAATCAATTCAACTGGAACTTTGAATAAAAAACTGAAACTTAGTGTTCCTATAATACTACTGGGGGAGAAACGACGTGAAGACAGGAGGTTTCTTTATTTGAATTTGAATTTAAAAACTCACCCGTCTCTGTGTAGCCGGTACGCGTTACCCGACGTGTCCACGTCCACGTACTGGAAACTCAGGTCCTTGCCTACGTTCGCTCCGAAATATGCTGCTCATTTATTACATAATTCATACATAGAAATCCTAATGGCTAAGACGTAACCGAACATATCGCGTGTCTAATGGCATAAGTTCGTAAGCGCCAAAAACGCGATTTTGGTGGCAACGGTCGTATAATTTTTTTTTCACGCCATTCGCTCTGAAGACGGCCAAAACTTATAGATCAATTGAAATTACGAGATCGAAAATTGTAAGTGCAAAAGGTCATAAGTTTGGCGGATACGTCGTTCTTGCATTACAATTTTTAATGAAAAATAAAAAACAACGTAAAGGCAAAACGTCGTAAGCGCCATTTTGATTTTTTTTCAATTTTTCACGATTTTTCCAAAAGCTGTAGAAAACTCGTGAAACGCAAAGAAAAATGGAAATCGACGTCGTTTCGAAAAATTCGATAAAAGAAATCGCAGTTAAAAGCAGAAGGTCGTAGGCGCCATTTTGATTTTTTTTATTTCTCACGATTTTTCCAAATAGCTGTAAAAACTCGTAAAACGCAAAGATAAATGGAAAGAACGACCATTTAAAAAAATTCGATAAAAAATATTGGCAGTTAAAAGCAGAAGGTCGTTTCCACCATTTTTTTTTAAATTAAATTTTCATGATATTTCCAAATAGTTGTAAAAACTCGTGAAATGCAAAGAAAAATCGAAATCAACGTCGTTTCGAAAAATTCGATACAAAATATTGGCAGTTAAAAGCAGAAGGTCGTATCAGCCCAACTTACGACCTTTTGCACTTACATTTTCCAATCTCGTAATTTCAATTGATACGTTTCGAACGTTTTCAGAGCGATTGGCGTGAAAAAAAAATTATACGATTTTATGCCATTATAAACAGCAAAACGTCGTATAATGGCGCATGCGTCCTTATGTCATTAGACACGCGACATACGTTACCAATGTTTTGTTCATCGCCTACGTTAAGTTATCGACGTGGTAGGGGGTCTCCTGCTGTGTATAAATACGACGGATCGGACGAATTCTAACCAGAAACGTATTTCTAACGAAGTAAGTGGCTACTTCAACATGAACAAGATCGTCTGTCTTCTCGTCGCCTCATTGGTGTGCGTGGGTGTTGCCAGCGGTAAGTTACAGACCAATAGCACATGCTCGAACGTTCTATTTTCCAATACAATAAAACCTCACTTATACTTATTTCAATCGGGTACGCCAGGAAATACATACATATAAGTGAGAATAACGTAAAAAAAAAAATTAATTGAGAGTCAAGTGGTTCGATAGCTTCCACGTCAGCATTGCAATTATTCACACACATCATCGACAGGTGAAAAAGAACCTGTTCTGTAGACAAACGTAGAAATATTTTTGCATCAAGGAGGAAAATATTCTCGATACAACAAGGATACAATATTCAAACTGAGAATATTTGAATTATTGATTTCAATCCCAACAGCCAAACTGGAACTCATGGACGTATATTGAAAGCAATCAATTTTTCAAGTATTGTGTCTCGAAATATTTAACAGCATACTTATTTTGTTATCCCTACATTTTCGTATCACAGAAAGTAAATTTAAAACCGTAAAATGGTACCGAAGTTGAAAATCGAACTCATCTATATCAAGAGCAATCAACTTTTGAAGTGTTGTATTACGAAATATCGCTTGTCTAATGACATAAGGACGTAAGCGCCATTATACGACGTTTTGCTGTTTATAATGGCATAAAGTCGTATAATATTTTTTTTCACGCCAATCGCTCTGAAAACGTTCAAAACGTATCAATTGAAATTACGAGATCCAAAAATGTAAGTGCAAAAGGTCGTAAGTTGGGCGGATACGACCTTCTGCTTTTAACTGCGATTTCTTTTATCGAATTTTTCGAAACGCCGTCGATTTCGATTTTTCTTTGCGTTTTACGAGTTTTTACAACTATTTGGAAAAATTATTAAAAAGCATGAACAAAAATGGCGCTTAGGGGCCATTCATTAATTACGTAAGGATGATTTTGGTGATTTTTGACCCCCCCTACCCCCATGTAAGGGTACATAAGATTTCTCGAACCCCCCCTCCGTCTTCTTACGTAAGATTCTATCTCGTTTTTTAGAATAGGTAATAAAATGTTGTTAGAAGAGGATCCGTTAGTCGATTTATAATATTAAATTTCGACTTACAAAATATTACGTAAGAATGAGTTTAACCCCCTTTCCCCCACAAGATAAGGGCATGTAGAGATTTTTTTAACCCCCCTTCCCCTCGGGACCCTTGCGTAATTAATGAATGGCCCCCTACGACGTTGTTTTGCCTTTACGTTGTTTTTTATTTTTCCTCAAAAATTGTTATGAAGGAACGACGTATCCGCCCAACTTGCGACCTTTTGCACTTACATTTTTCGATCTCGTAATTTCAATTGATCTATACGTTTTAGCCGTTTTCAGAGCGAATAGCGTGAACAAAAAATATACGACCTAGACACGCGGTATTTAACAGCACATTTAACATTCTGTAGCACGTATGTCCTGCAGGTGGTAAGATTCGTTGAATCGTTGAATATAAAAACTGTGCGTACGTCGTCACGATATAGATAAAATGTGTTTTTTTTAACGTTATGCTCTTTGTTTGGACCCATTTTATTCTCTACATTTTATGCTACACGGAATGTTCAAACGATTTTTAACATGTCAGGTTCAACTCGATTCGTCAAGTATTGTCATGATATCCTGATTTTTGTTTCAGGAAACAACCCAGACAGGGCTCTCAGAAGTAAGTTAAAGATGAAGAGATTTTCGATAATGACAGATATTCACTTGTTGTTCGAATTTATAACGTAATGCTCTTTGTTAGGAACCATTTTATTCTGTACATTTTATGCTACACGGAATGTTCAAACCATTTTCAACATGTCAGGTTCTACTCGATTCGTCAAGTATTGTCATGATATCCTGATTTTCGTTTCAGGAGTCGGCAGAATCGAGCGTACCAGAATCAACAGTAAGTTAAAGATACGGAGATTTTCGATAATGACAGATATTCACTTGTTGTTTGAATTTATAACGTGATGCTCTTTGTTTGGAACCATTTTATTCTGTACATTTCATGCCACACGGAATGTTCAAACCATGTTCAACATGTCAGGTTCCACTCGATTCGTCAAGTATCGTCATGATATCAGGATTTTTGTTTCAGGAGTCAACACAGACGAGGATACCATCAGGAGTGAGTTATAGATACAGAGATTTTCGATAATGACAGATATTCACTTGTTGTTCGAATTTAGCTCAAGCGAGTCGAGCACCGCGGAATGACGACTTAATCACAGTCCTCTTTACTTAAATTTCAGATGACGTGAAAACTGTCCAAGAGCGACTGAAAACACTTGCGAGTCGTGTTCAACGGGCGGCCAGTAAGTTCAAGACAATGTCACCCGATGAAGATATTCAAGTCATAGCTACTAAGACATGCGTCAAATATTGACAAAGTACAACAGTGTCATGATGTACCTATTTTATTTTGCAGATACCGGTGTCCAGCTGACCAACAAAGACGCTGGTAAGTGATAAGTGGATATACTTACTTGACCAATTTAGACGTCTACCAGAACGCTCGAATTATCTTTGTCTCCGTATTCTGGAAAATCATTCCGTTTGATATTCAGGACCTCTCTATTTCTATTTCAGATTCTTTGACGAGTGCCGGAAACTACCTCGAACACGTTGTACCTTTTATCCTAGCGGGTAACGGGAGTGAGTTGAAGACGACTTTTACCCTTCAAAAATGTTTTTGCGATCTACTGTTCGCTTCACATATCAGGGTGAAGTCGAGAAATTGTTTCAATTGACCGAGATTTTCCATTTTGATTCTTCATATTTCATTATTTTTTTCACTTATTGCCATTATATCATGCGTCAATTGGTGAATTTCCACTCTGTCATGATACGCCTATTTTATTTCCAGGAAACAAAGATAAAGTCGCTGCCGAATTCTGGAGTAAGTGACACTCATTCGAAAAATACATGAAGCCTAGCTTGATTTTCATCCAGCTGTTGTTAGAACTGAGCGAGAGTCGAAGACGACTTGATCATAACCTTTGTATTCCAATTTCAGGAGATATCACCCAAGTAAAAAACCAAATGATAAGGGATGCGAAAGAAAGAATGGCACGGGGAACCGGACGTGAGTTGAAGACGATTGTGCCCATCTAGAATATCGCGCCTCAATTAGCACTTGAAAATTGTCTAAATTATTGAGGTATCTTTCAATTTCCAGATACCAGCGATCACGTCAGAAATACTCTCGAAACGATTGAATCATTCGAATTCATGGAGATCAAAGTCAATGCGATTTTGGATGCTACTTTCCAGATTGCCGAAAGTAAGTTGGAAACAATCGTACCATTAGAAATATAATTGTCATACTGAGATCTATCGTTTGCTATACAAACCAAATTCCAATGAGGCTTTCATTTTTCTCAGGTAGGAGATCTCCAAAATCATAAATCCGATGCCAGTCAAGCTGAACCGAAGCAGCGGAAGAGACTATTGGTGAGTGTGATCAACAGTATCACCTGATAGGAAGATGCTGAATATATTTATTTACTATTTTTGGTGAATCTATTCGCAGGCCACTTCTTAGCAGCTATCGCGGAGCGGAATATTCGGAACCGCTCGTGCTAATCTGAAGAACTTTTTGTGGAAGAACGTAAATCATCTGCTGGACGAGAGACCACCACTTTCTCCCAGCACGTCTTCCAATTGATTACTGAATATGTATATATCAGTGAGAATAATGTAAAGCTGCATAAGATTGTGAGCAATGAAAATCCATTTCGAAAATATTCATTCGCTGCATCGTACATATTTTCCATTTTCCAACACAGATTCCGAATATAAAACAATAAACACCTTCAGAGGCCCTTATAAAAACGATTACTTTTTCCTTCCGTGTCACGTGGCATATGAAAAGGTTTTTTTATTTGCAACACCTGCATGAAAAGTTTGATTCCGTTCGGACCGCTAAACCGATTTGGATGAAATTTGCAAGACATACTGTTCTTATTCCGAGGGTGCCAATAAAGTTTTCAAATGTCGCTCGCTAACCATGTTTAAATACAAAATGCCCGTGAGGAACATTACGATACAGATATACAGAATTAGTCACTGATTATCCGAAAATAGTGATTCAAAAACCGAAAAACGTTGAGAATGATATCCAAACGAGAAGAGTCGGTGCCTCGATCCCCCGTGCACCCCTTCCATGGTTGAAAACATGACATGATTTTTCCGCTCAAAATTAAGTCACCTTATGGCATCAACGGGCCTTCGATCATCTTGACTCATTTCGTATCTACATATGGTATAGAGGACATTTCAATGACGGGATTCGTTTACCCCGATTGTCGAGTCTGATATTGTATTCATATTGTATTGAACTCTATAATGAATGGAATGCGGTGTGTTATAGGACCCTCTGCTGTCGCGCCATATCGTCGAGGGGCGGATATTTCAAAATTTCGGTACGAAATAGTATATTTCGATACAAGAGGCCAAACGAGCAACGAGCTCGGCTCCGCCTCGGCTTGTGCCTTCAGACTCGCAGTGCGCAAGAAGCGAGTTCGACCTCGCGTATCGAACACTGTTTTTCTTTATGAATGTAATGCAAGATCCGAGATCTTGCTCACCGTTTATACGGACGTCCGGAATGGCTGATTGCAGCACTGTGCACGGGGGCGATGCGCGGTATCCTTTCACCGGTGGGCAAAGTACTTGCCCACCGGTGAAGGGATTTTGCGCATCGCCCCGTGCACGGTGCGGCAATCGGCCATTTTGGGCGTCCGTAAGCGGTGGGCAAACGAGGATTTTGCATGCATGTGTAAAGAAAAAATAGTTACTCGCGATCCATATGATTCGTGTAGCGAGCTGCGGAAGACAGAGATAGTTGTGGTTATTACCGGACCTCCTTGTCCAATCCATGGCGACTACCTCGCATGAAAACGTTGACCGTTAGCGCAGAAGCGGTAGCGGTAGCGAAGTTTGTAGCTCAGAACGTACATATGCGTGTGACGAGTGCGTCCGGTAATAACCACGACTATCTCTCTCTTGCAAGTTCTCGATACCCCCACCACCTCAGACAGCATTCCAGTATATTATAGAGTTCAGTGGTATTGACGCAAGTGCTTGAATCGTTAATTCGTCATCACTTCTGAATATTCAATAAAGTTTTATCATCGCCTGTACCTTATTGCTACAGTTGTGCATCGTGGACTACGAATACCCAAATTCCAATATTATTTTCTGACAAATGAAACTTCTTTTTCCAATAAATATTTCACACAATATGTGGGATAATATGACTCATAGGTTCTGTGAGTTTCACTGTTGCTGAAGCATCGCTTCATACTGAAAAAATATATTTTTTTCCATACATGAACGGAAAGGCCGATTTTGCTACCTGTTTTCGGGGAGCCAACAGTGGTTTCACCGACCGGGAAATCTTCTCTCCCGCTAAGTCTTTCTTCCCTGAAACTCTTTCCTCCCTGCTTTTAGTTCCCGTACCGGCCGCGCTTCAGCCACATAACCGCAGATGATCACCGTTTTGCCCACAAAATCGACCTTCCCGTTCATGGTGGAAAAAAATACAGTGTGCACCGCGGTCGTAGGACTTTTGACTCCCTCGTGCAGCAAACTACACGCGCGGCAGTGAATATGTCGTTTGCTCCCTTGGTGCACAATATACTATTACTAGCTCACAATAGCGCGCTTCGCGCGCTTCTGGAACCACCTTTCAGATCGTTATTACAGCGCTTTTTTCTTACATTGGTTTGCGACCTTTTTTTTAAATCTTTACCAACCAATTCTAATTTAATCGGTGTATTATAAGCTGTCTAGGTTCAATTGAAATGTGTGTGAATACGAATCTGCTCACCGAACGGATCTCCATAAAAATATTTTTGTGGAGTTACCTCAAAATATGTTACGTTATATTTTAAGAACGATTGATTCAAATTATTTGAGCGTTTACTTGTTATCGAAAAAAATTCAAATAAGATGGTAGATCTAAATTTCAGCATCCGGTTACTTAATACAATACTATGCGAATAATTACCAAAATTTCGGATAGATTATCATGCCCATCGTTTGCGCGTTTTTTGCGCAAACAGCACCAACAACAATTTATCAGTAATTATTATCAGTACCATTGAATAAAAAAAATTCCAGATCTGCAAAGCTGGTACCAAAATCCAGTATTGCCCATGCGCCGGGAGCAATCCAATATCCTTGCCGGTCCTTTCCAGTTCCCAGGCAAAGAAAGCCGTGAAAATGATAGTGAATCTAGGTGACCAGCGAAAATGGTGCATAATTCTGATGATTTTAGTTCGTCCGATTTCATTTAGGTTGAATAAGCAGAAAAAAGTTACATTTCAAAATCATTCATTTTGGAATGTTACATTTTTCTGTTCAATCAACCCGGTAGAAACTTGCACTTCTGTCTTGAAATACAACGAAAAATATTGTGTGTAAGTTTCATTCAGTATTAGGCAGACAAAAAGTTACATCCCGAAATTACTGATTCTGAAATGCTACTTGTTTGCTGCTTAATCAACCTAAATGATACCGAACGAACTGAAGTCATCAGAAGTACGCATTACGATAGTGGCTATATGGTTGACCAACCAGTGGTCAAAAAAGCAAAGAAGAAGAAGAATTACGTATCATTTTAGCTATCCACCTTGGCAACTGGAACGGACGGAATCGAACCACTGCCGTCGCATCTGCACTAATGAATTTTGGTACCAGCTTTGTAGATTTCGAATTATTAATTTTTCAATGGTAGCGGTAATGATTACTGATCAATTATTGTGGGTGCTGTTTGCGCACACGACGCGCAAACGATTGGCATGATAATTATGTATCTGAAATTCTGTCAAGCGTTTGCATAGCAGGTATATTGTATTTAAAAACCGGATGCTGAAATATAGCTGCCCCATTTTATTCGCATTTTTTCTCGAAAACGAGCAAATGCGCAAACGAAATCGCGTTATATTCTTGATATTCAAGACATGCGCAAACGATCTGACTACAGTTTTAGACGATTATCTTGACTTCAGATGATAACTTAATGTTAAACCTCAGAACTGTAGGCGACAAATGCATTACTAAATACGTCGCTGTTCACCTCAACGCGACACATTTCTAGATCTCGCATCAATTTCCATTCAATCCCAACTTCTTTGTGCTGTATTTTTTTAGCTCTGAAATAATTCTATGACTTTCAGGTGATTCTTTGAACCGTTCTTTAGTTTCAAGTACTTATTTTTCTTTGCACTTCAAACTTTAACCTCTTATAAGTTCTAAAAAGTTCACGAGAATTCTGTTGCTGCGAAACAACCATTCCTCATTACTTTCACCATCAGAAACGTAGGCAGATTGTTCTATATTTTTTTTTTCAAATATTTATTAATTTCAAGTCAGTTTCGAAATTCTGACCGATAATTTTCACATCACGATTCTTAATCGCATGTCAAGAATGGCCGAGAATGAAATCTACTATTTTTTCGTGAATTTGACCATCAGAAAACCGCTGATCCCGATATCTGATATTCATAGTCTTTCATTTTTTCTGCGATCCCTGGGCTGGTCCGTTTGGTGACTGATAGGAGCATAGTCGAACGCGAATGAACGGTGGCGTTTATCAGGAATAGGAGCTGCGTTTTTTCCACAATTTTACCATCCCGTAATCGTAATCTTCATACATATCTTTTCTGAATATGAAAAAAAGTTTTGTTTTTTGATAGAGTTACTACAAACATTTACTTTCTCTTTCAAAGTCAACCTGATGATGAAAGTTTCCGAAGAATCGTACCGTGTATTTCTGAGCATCACCAACGTTCATTTACTGCAGTCGGACGGCGAAGTTCATGGTTCAGAATCACTATAGTATATTAAAAGTGTGCTGATAACTGTCAGCTGTCAGATAAAAACTGACATAACCATCCCCGTACCCGTTTATACGTACGAAAATCTGCCTTTGCATGAATTTTGCCACAAACGAACACAACACGAATTTTCCTCGATGAAGGTTATGTGAAGACTATTGAATTGTGCCCAAAACATACCCTTTCATCGACATCAATTCAGCCGTTAAAAATCTTGAACTTTTGTTCACCTCTTCAAAATTTCGCGATACAAGTTATCGCTTTCAATCGCGCCTGTCACTAAGTTTGACGATAATATAAGAGCTAATAGCACGAATTTCACCTTCTTCGCGAGAAGTATTTTGCTTTTAACCGTGCAGTCAATGACTGATATGCCGTTTGTGACAGCGACGGCCGCCAATCATATGTTTTGCGCGTCCCGAGCACACTTCCGGCGAACAGCCTCAAACGGTGCGAAGTCAGCCGATCGGCGTCACCGCCGTCCAATGGGCATCGCGGAAAGGCGGTGACGGAAATGCGAGATCCAGCGACATGCATCGATAAATAATCGTGACAATCAACTTTTTAATATTGGACAAGTGCCTGTATGGAATCCGTCGATTTCTGTATTGGTTTCAACATTTTTGGCACTTTCGAGCATCTTTTGAAGATACCGTTCGGTTCAGAAGATTATCGGTTCAATTTGCTCTATCCTCAAATTTCACACTCTTCGTAATTTCCAAGTTCCCAAGTGACTCTGATCCCTTCTGACGCCACGATCACTTTGCAATAGATTTTACAATTTCATATAATACATTTCGATGAAATTTATAGGCATCCTGGGGCTCCCGCCTGATATCCTCACAGAATTTCGTCAATGCAACAAAAGCTCCATAGCAAATATGGTCAAAAACTTAATTCACTTTTTCTAACCACGTCTCAACGTTTTCCAAGTCGATTAAATAATTATTATCAACCGTTAATTCGAATGACGTGATGTCTGAATTAATCGTAACATCATCTGAGCAAATATTACCATAATCTCGTGTGCTGAAAGATATTTAGGAAAACTTGTGCAAACTTTGTTACATCGCGTGTCTAATGGCATAAGGTCGTAGAGCCGGAAACGCGATTTTGGTGGCAAAAGGTATAATAAAAACGTATAGATCAATTGACATTACGAGATCGAAAAATGTAAGTGCAAAAGGTCATAAGTTTGGCGGATACGTCGTTCTTTCATTAAACTTTTTAAGGAAAAATAAAAAACAACGTAAAGGCAAAACGTCGTAAGCGCCATTTCTTTTTCCTTCAATTTTTCATGATTTTTAATATATAGCTGTAAAAACTCGTAAAACGCAAAGATAAATTGAAAGAACGACCATTTAAAAAAATTCGATAAGAAATATTGGCAGTTAAAAGCAGAAGGTCGTATCCACCATTTTTTTCTTCTTCAATTTTTCACGATTTTTCCAAATAGCTGTGTAACAACAGCGAATGAATACAATCTTATGCAGCTTTACATTATTCTCACTGATATATACATATTCAGTAATCAATTGGAAGACGTGCTGGAAGAAAGTGGTGGTCTCTCGTCCAGCAGATGATTTCCGTTCTTCCACAAAAAGTTCTTCAGATTAGCACAAGCGGTTCCGAATATTCCGCTCCGCGATAGCTGCTAAGAAGTGGCCTGCGAATAGATTCACCAAAATTAGTGAATAAATATATTCAGCATCTTCGTATCAGGTGATAATGTCGATGACACTCACCAATAGTCTCTTCCGCTGCTTCGGTTCAGCTCGTTCAGCTGGACTAGCATGCGATTCATGATTATGGAGATCCACCTCAGAAAGCGTAATGACGATTCAATGGCAATTACCAGAACACGTTGAAAGTATAATTTAAGAAATCATCATATTTTAGTCGATGTTGGAAATAATATAAAAAGGTAAAATATTCAGGATCGTAGTTTAGCAGTACTAAAACGGTGGTACAATTGAAATCAGGGATCGAATGTTGAGTATCAACTACGTTTGCCTAACTGGAGGCTCAGGAAACAGATCAATTTATGAAAGCCTCGTTGGAATTTGATTTGTAGCAAACGATAGATCTCAGTATGACAATTATATTTCTAATGGTACGATTGTTTCCAACTTACCACGGACAACCGCTGTTATGCCTGTGCGAGGTTAAATAAGGAACACAGATATACACTAAATAATACTTTAATATAATAACCATAACGTTACATGTGGTACGGTACGCAGCTAGGACCAGAGTGAGTGACCCAGACGCGTCAGGATTAAGTATCCCGGATTAAGGGAATATGAGTGTGTGTAACTATAACACTCAATACATTACAACCGCGAAAGTAGTATCCAAAAGCCGATCGACTTTGATCCTTATTCCGTCCAATGAACTAATAAATCTTATTATACTATGTATGTCCACAGTAGGGAGATCTGGAAATTAAAAGATACCTCAATAATTTAGACAATTTTGAAGTGCTAATTGATGCGGGATATTCTAGATGGCCACAATCGTCTTCAACTCACGTCGGGCTGCCATTCGATGTCTGTCCAAATCGGCTAGCATTTTGTCTCTTACTGGGGTGACAATACCTGAAATTGGAATACAGAGGTTATGATCAAGTCGTCTTCGACTCTCACTCAGTTCTAACAACAGCTGGATGAAAATCAAGCTAGGCTTGATGTATTTTTCGAATGAGTGTCACTTACTCAAGAATCCGTTAAATATTTCTGTTTTGTTTTCTGAAAATAAAACAGGCGTATCATGACAGAGTGGAAATTCACCAATTGACGCATGATATAAGTAATGGCAAAAAGTGAAAAAAATAATGAAATATGAAGAATCAAAATAGAGAATCTCGCTCAATTAAAACAATTTCTCGACTTCACCCTGATGTGTGAAGCGAACAGTAGATCACAGAAACATTTTTAAACGGTAAACGTCGTCTTCAACTCACCCCCGTTACCCTGTAGGATGGAAGATACAGCGCGTTCGACATAGGTTCCGGCTTCCGTCAAAGTATCTGAAATAGAAATAGAGAGGTCCTGAATATCAAACGGAATGATTTTCCAGAATACGGAGACAAAGATAATTCGAGCGTTTTGGTAGACGTATAAATTGGTCAAGTAAGTGTATCCACTTATCACTTACTAACGTCTGTGGCGTTCAGCTCGGATACGGGATCTGAAAATAAAATAGGTACATCATGACACTGTTGTACTTTGTCAATATTTGACGCATGTCTTAGTAGCTATGACTTGAATATGTTCATTGGGTGACATTGTTTTCAACATACGGCGGGACAAGGGTGTAACCTGTTCCACAAGTGTTGCCAGTCGACTTTTGACATTTTTCACTTCAGCTGAAATTGAGGTAAAGAGGACTGTGATTAATTCGTCATTCCGCGGTGTTCGACTTGCTTGATCTAAATTCGAACAACAAGTGAATATCTGTCATTATCGAAAATCTCTATATCTTTAACTTACCGTCGATTCCGGTAGCGAATTCAACTGGGTTGACTCCTGAAACAAAAATCAGGATATGATGAGAATACTTGACGAATCGAGTGGAACCTGACATGTTGAAAATGGTTTAAACATTCCGTGTAGCATAAAATGTAGAGAATAAAATGGTTCCAAACAAAGAGCATCAAAAAACACATTTTGTCTATATCGTGATGACGTACGCATAGTTTTTAGTTTTAACGATTCAATAAATCTAACCACCTGCAGATACGTTCTACAAAATGTAAAGTGTGCTGTTAAATATCGCGGTCTAATGGCATAAGGTCGTAAGCACCAAAAACGCGATTTTGGTGGCATAAAGTCGTATAATTTTTTTTTCACGCCAATCGCTCTGAAAACGTTCGAAACGTATCAATTGAAATTACGAGATTGAAGAATGTAAGTGCAAAAGGTAGTAAGTTGGGCGCTTACGACCTTCTGCTTTTAACTGCGATTTCTTCTATCGGATTTTTCAAAACGACGTCGATTTCGATTTTTCTTCGCGTTTCACGAGTTTTTACAGCTATTTAAGAGCATGCTGGAGTCAGGCTTTACCGACCGTCCCCGGTTTTTACTTGTTTTCACTGATAGCAAAGCTTACGCGTCACGAACGCGAAAAAGGAATTAATAGCGCAATTCTATATTGAATTCCGAAGATTTATATTGCAAAACTTCTTTATTTCATGCACTAATCGACACAGGAAATGGTTTTCTGCACAAAATGATAATTGTCGACATCGACATTGACATCGATTTGATTCCTTCCGCGCTCGTGACGCGTAGGCTTTGCTATCAGTGAAAACAAGTGAAAACCGGGTACGGTCGGTAAAGGCTGACTCCAGCATGCTCTTAAAAGAAATCATGAGAAATAAAAAAAATCAAAATGGGAGAAAGTTTCACTGCTGGGGACCAAGGATACTTCAACAATTCAACAAACAGGTGAGCATCGAGTCTCGAGCGGCCATTTTTTTATACAATTTCGGCGATAATATTTTGCCAAAAACAATTTTTTTCCGATTTCAACGCGTTTCTTCATCTGCGTCAGTACGTAACAGCATAATATATCGAACACCGGAACAAAAACCCGTTCTAGATCTTCCTCGCGGAGTACCGAGCAATAAAAAGATTTTGGGTGAAAACGCACCCCTCTTTAGCGACATTCGACCTATCACACCCCGTCAACTTACTGTTGCTGCCGGCAGCCGCGGCTGGGTTGAATCCTGAAACAAAAATCAGGATATCATGACATTACTTGACGAATCGAGTGCAACCTGACATATTGAAGCATATGTGTAGCATAAAATGTAGAGAATAAAATGGTTCCAAACAAAGAGCATAACGTTCAAAAAACACATTTTATCTATATCGTGACGACGTACGCACAGTTTTTTTTTTAACGATTCAATTAATCTTCCCACCTGCAGAACATACGTGCTACAAAATGTTAAGTGTGCTGTTAAATATTTCGTGACTCAACACTTCAAAAGTTGATTGCTCTTGATATACATGTGTTCGATGAATGGTCGATTTTCCACTTCAGTACCGTTTTACGGTTTTAAATTTCACTTTCTGTGATACGAAAATGTAGGCATAACAAAATAAGTATGCTGTTAAATATTTCGTGACACGATACTTGAAAAATTGACTGCTTTCGATATACGTCCATGAGTTCCAGCTTGGCTGTTGGGATTGAAATCAATAATTCAAATATTCTCAGTTTGAATATTGTATCCTTGTTGTATCGAGAATATTTTACTCCTTGATGCAAAAATATTTCTACGTTTATCTACGGAACCGGTTTTTTTCACCTGTTGATGATGTGTGTGTATAATTGCAATACTGACGTGGAAGCTATCGAACCACTTGACTCTCAATTAGTTTTTATTACGTTATTCTCACTTATATGTATGTATGTATTTTCTAGCGTACCCGATTGAAATAAGTATAGGTGAGCTAGGTTTCATTGTATTGGAAAATAGAACATTCGAGCATGTGCTATTGGTCTGTAACTTACCGCTAGGAACACCCACGCACAGCATTGAGGCGACAAGAAGACAGACGAGATTGTTCATGTTGAAGGTAGCCACTTACTTCGTTAGAAATAGGTTTGTGGTTAGAATTCGTCCGATCCGTCGTATTTATACACAGCAGAAGACCCCCTACCACGTCGATAACTTAACGGAGGCGATGAACAAAACATTGGTAACGTATGTCGCGTGTCTAATGACATAAGGACGTAAGCGCCATTATACGACGTTTTGCTGTTTATAATGGCATAAAGTCGTATAATTTTTTTTCCACGCCAATCGCTGTGAAACGTTCGAAACGTATCAATTGAAATGACGAGATCGGAAACAGTAAGTGCAAAAGGTCGTAAGTTGGGCGGATACGTCGTTGTTTCATTACAATTTTTAAGGAAAAATAAAAAACAACGTAAAGGCAAAACGTCGTAAGCGCCATTTTGATTTTTTTTTATTTCTCATGATTTTTTTTAAATAGCTGTAAAAACTCGTGAAACGCAAAGAAAAATCGAAATCGACGTCGTTTCGAAAAATTCGATAAAAGAAATCGCAGTTAAAAGCAGAAGGTCGTGTCCACCATTTTTTCTTCTTCAAATTTTCATGATTTTTTCAAACAGTTGTAAAAACTCGTGAAGCGCAAAGATAAATTGAAAGAACGACGATTAAAAAAATTCAATAAAAAATATTGGTAGCTAAAAGCAGAAGGTTGTCAGCGCCACTTTGATTTTTTTTATTTCTCACGATTTTTTTTGAAATGGCTGTAAAAACTCGTAAAACGCAAAGATAAATTGAGAGAACGACCGTTTAAAAAAAAATCAAAGCAAAATATTGGTAGTTAAAAGCGCAAGGTCGTGTCCGCCCAACTTAATTACGACCTTTTGCATTTAAATTTTTCGATCTCGTAATTCCAATTGATCTATACGCTTCGAACGTTTTCAGAGCGATTGGCGTAAAAAAAATTATACGACTTTATGCCATTATAAACAGCAAAACGTCGTATAATGGCGCTTACGTCCTTATGTCATTAGGCACGCGACATACGTTACCAATGTTTTGTTCATCGCCTACGTTAAGTTATCGGCGTGGTAGGGGGTCTCCTGCTGTGTATAAATACGACGGATCGGACGAATTCTAACCAGAAACCTATTTCTAACGAAGTAAGTGGCTACCTTCAACATGAACAAGATCGTCTGTCTTCTCGTCGCCTCATTGGGGTGCGTCGGTGTTGCCAACGGTAAGTTACAGACCAATAGCACATGCTCGAACGTTCTATTTTCCAATACAATAAATCCTCACTTATACTTATTTCAATCGGGTACGCTGGAATATATATACGTATAAGTGAGAATAACGTAAAAAGAAACTGAGTCAAGTGGTTCGATAGCTTCCACGTCAGCATTGCAATTATTCAGACACATAATCAACAGGTGAAGAAAAACCTGTTCTGTACATAAACGTAGAAATATTTTTGCATCAAGGAGTAAGATATTCTCGATACAACAAGGATACAATATTCAAACTGAGAATATTTGAATTATTGATTTCAATCCCAACAGCCAAACTGGAACTCATGGACGTATATCGAAAGCAATCAATTTTTGAAGTGTTGTGTCACGAAATATTTAACAGCATACTTATTTCTATATGCCTACATTTTCGTATCACAGAAAGTAAAATTCAAAACCATAAAATGGTACTGAAGTGGAAAATCGACCATTCATCGAACTCATCTATATCAAGAGCAATCAACTTTTGAAGTGTTGTGTGATGAAATATCGCGCGTCTAATGACATAAGGACGTAAGCGCCATTATACGACGTTTTGCTGTTTATAATGGCATAAAGTCGGATAATATTTTTTTTCACGCCAATCGCTCTGGAAACGTTCGACGCGTATAGATCAATTGAAATTACGAGATCGAAAAATGTAAGTGCAAAAGGTCGTAAGTTGGGCGGATACGACCTTCTGCTTTTAACTGCCAATATTTCTCATCGAATTTTTTTAAACGGTCGTTCTTTCAATTTATCTTTGCGTTTTACGAGTTTTTACAGCTATTTAAAAAAATCGTGAGAAATAAAATAAAATCAAAATGGTGGATACGACCTTCTGCTTTCAACTACCAATATTTTGTATTGATTTTTTGAAATGGCCGTTCCTTCAATTTATCTTTGCGTTTTACGAGTTTTTACAGCTATTTGGAAAAATCGTGAGAAATAAAAAAAATCAAAATGGTGGATACGACCTTCTGCTTTTAACTGCCAATATTTCTTATCGAATTTTTTTAAATGGTCGTTCTTTCAATTTATCTTTGCGTTTTACGAGTTTTTACAACTATTTGCAAAAGTCAGTAGAAATCATGAAAAAAAATGGCGCTTACGACGTTTTGCCTTTACGTTGTTTTTTATTTTTCCTTAAAAATTGTAATGAAAGAACGACGTATCCGCCAAATTTACGACCTTCTGCACTTACATTTTTCGATCTCGTCATTTCAATTGATCTATACGTTTTGGCCGTTTTCAGAGCGAATGGCGGGACAAAAAAATTATACGACCTTTTGCCACCAAAATCGCGTTTTTGGCGCTTACGACCTTATGCCATTAGACACGCGATATTTAACAGCACACTTAACATTTTGTAGCACGTAAGTTCTGCAGTTGGTAAGATTCATTGAATCGTCACTAATAAAAACTATACGTACGTCATCACGATATAGATAGAATATGTTTTCACCACACCTGCACGGAAAGTACGACTTTCGGCCCGCTGCGTAAACGGGAAGTCGTGCTTTCCGATGCAGGGGGTGGTGAAAAATAGTATGCAACCCACGGGAGTGAAAAAGGCCATCCCAAACTGCATTCTTGCCACCCTCGCCTTCGGCTCGGGTGTCAATCTCACATGCAGTTTGGAATAGCCTGCTTTCCCTCCCTAGGTGTGTAATATACTATTTCTTCATACCTCTGTCGAAAGTACGTACTTCTGGCATCGGTGTCGAAGCAGAAAGCCTCACTTTCATGCATTGGTAGAACTACACGCACGCCCTCTGTGACAGCGGGAGCGAAAACTTACTCGCACACACCGATACCCAATACGCGAGACGCCTGCTTCAAGTTTTGTCACTTGGTCACCCAAAAATAATTCAAGACTGGATGAATCATATAACAATCGACGCGGAAAAATCCCCCGAACAGCATATCAAAAACAAGACGATGTCTCTGGACAGTAAATTGTTGAAATTAATAAAAAAAACTATCAATATTTTGGGCAGTACTGCCAAAATCATGCACTGTTCCAATGTCACTTGTCGGATTGAAAAAACAAAAATACCACGTTGCAGGGGAGAAAATCATCTACGAATTCGAAGTGGGAACCGATATTGTAGGACCTGTAGTTTCCACGTTATTCATTTTGCAAGAGTTTTCTGACAAAACTACGCCTAACGATCAGCTGGTCCGCTCGGCTCGTTCCGGTCTGTTCGACGCTGCGCGGGAACCACGATATGTTGTTTGGGGGATTCTTTCACATCGATTGATGTATAATTCATCCAGTCTGTAATTATTTTTGGGTCAAAGGCTAGATTGACTAGACTAGACTATTCTGCCGCCAGCCAGAATCGCGAACTTCTGTTACTCTCGCTCTCGACGTTACTCTCGCTTGAGATATAACCTCAAAACGGGCTTGGACGTTTTATTCGATCTATTTGATGCCTGCCCCCGACCAGTAGCACTCGCTTCGCTCGTGCCTGCAATGTCGGGCAGGCATCAACACTTGTTAAAACGTATAAATCGGTATAAAAATTCAATTAGTCAGCGTACTTTCGACCGGGCATGAAGAAAAATAGTACACACCATGCGGGCAGCAGTTTGAAAGTCCCGCACTGCGCGATATGATGCCTGAGGCATCGTGCGCAGTGCAGGAAATTCAACTTTCTGCCCTCGTATTGTAATATACTATTTTTGAACGTTATGCTCTTTGTCTGGAACCATTTTATTCTCAACATGTTATGCTACACGGAATGTTCAAACCATTTTCAACATGTCAGGTTCCACTCGATTCGTCAAGTATTGTCATGATATCCCGATTTTTGTTTCAGGAGTCGACCCAGCCACGGCTGCCAGAATCAACGGTAAGTGGAAGATACAGAGATTTCCGATAATGACAGATATTATTCACTAGTTGTTCGAATTTAGCTGAAGCGAGTCGAGCACCGCGGAATGACGACTTAATCACAGTCCTGTTTACTTAAATTTCAGGTGACGTGAGAAATGTACAAAGCCGACTGGCAAAACTTCTGGATGAATTCCAGATGACCAACAAATACGCTGGTAAGTGATGAGTGGATACACTTACTTGACCAATTTATACGTCTACCAAAACGCTCGAATTATCTTTGTCTCCGTATTCTGGAAAATCATTCCGTTTGATATTCAGGACCTCTATATTTTTATTTCAGTTGCTTTGACGGAAGCCGGAAACGATATCGAAATCGCTGTAACTGACATCCTACGGGGTGACTGGAGTGAGTTGAAGACGACTTTTACCCTTTAAAAATGTTTTTATGATCTACTGTTCGCTTCACATATCAGGGTGAAGTCGAGAAATTGTTTTAATTGACCGAGATTTTCTATTTTGATTCTCCATATTTCATGCTTTTTTTCATTTATTGCCATTATATCATGCGTCAATTGGTGAATTTCCACTCTGTCATGATCCGCCTATTTTATTTTCAGGATCCAAATCAGCAATTACCGCCGGATTCGCGCGTAAGTGACACTTATTCGAGAAATACATCAAGCCTAGCTTGATTTTCATCCAGCTGTTGGTAGAACTGAGTGAGAGTCGAAGATGACTTGATCATAACCTCTGTATTCCAATTTCAGATATTGTCACCCGAGTAAAATCCAAAATGATAGCCGATTTGGAAAGAAGTGGAACGACAGCCCGACGTGAGTTGAAGACGTTTGTCCCCATCTAGACCATTGTGCCTCAATTAATACTTGAAAATTGTCTAAATTATTGAGGTATCTTTTAATTTCCAGATACCAGGACTGAGAACAGTGCTGCTGTGACCAAAATTACTGAAGAATTCGACGCCATCAAGAAGCAAGTCGATGCGGTTTTGGAGGCTGCTTTCCTTACCCGTAGTAAGTTGGAAACAATCGTACCAGTAGAAATATAATTGTCATACTGAGATCTATCGTTTGCTACAAACCGAATTCCAATGAGGCTTTCATAAATTGATCTATTTCCTCAGCCTCCAGTTAGGCAAACGTATTTGATACTCAACATTCGATCCCTGATTTCAATTGTACCACCAGTTTAGTACTGCTAAACTACGATCCTGAATATTTTGACTTCTTATATTATTTCCAACATCAACTAAAATATGATGATTTCTTAAATTATACTTTCAATGTGTTCTGGTAATTACGAGATCGAAGAATCTAAGTGCAAAAGGTCATAAGTTGGGCGGATACGTCGTTCTTTCATTACAATTTTTGAGGAAAAATAAACAACGTAAAGGCAAAACGTCGTAAGCGCCATTTTTTTTCATGCTTTTTCATGATTTTTCCAAATAGTTGTAAAAACTCGTGAAAAGCAAAGAAAAATCGAAATCGACGTCGTTTCGAAAAATTCGATAAAAGAAATCGCAGTTGAAAGCAGGTCGTATCCGCCCAAGTTACGACCTTTTGCACTTACATATTTCGATCTCGTCATTTCAATTGATCTATACGTTTTGGCCGTTTTCAGAGCGAATGGCGTGAAAAAAAAATATACGACCTTTTTCCACCAAAATCGTGTTTTTGGCGCTTACGACCTTATGCCATCCCTACTGAAAAAGATCCTGTAAAATATTACATGAAAAAGTACATAATAAATTACATGATAAATTTTATAAAGTTATGACTGGATTCCTGATACGAATTATTATGTACTTTATCATATGATTTTTGTTCTAACCATTATGTTGTACAAATACACATAATTTATTACCTAATTCATCGTAGGATGTTTTACATGATCAGATTAGTAACGCTACCGCTTGAGCTACGGTACTTCATAGTAATGTAACAAAGTTTCAGGTTCATAAGCTTTGATATGATTGCGATTGATTTCAGTTTCTTCAAAGAAGTTGGAACTCGTAGTGCTAAAACTCATGTAAAACATCACACAATAAATTAGATGATGAATTATGTGTATTTGTACAACGTAATGGTAAGAACAAAAATCATCTGATAAAGTACATAATAATTTACAACATTCTTAATTTACATGATAATTCATATAATGAATCCAGTCATAACTTTATGAAATTTATTATGTACTTTTTCATGTAATATTTTACAATATATTTTTCAGTAGGGATTAGACACTCGATATTTAACAGCACACTTAACATTTTGTAGCACGTATGTTCTGCAGGTGGTAAGATTCATTGAATCGTTAAAAATAAAAACTATGCGTACGTGATCACGATATAGATAAAATGTGTTTCTTGAACGTTATGCTCTTTGTTTGGAACCATTTTATTGTCTACATTTTGTGCTACACGGAATGTTCAAACCATTTTCAACATGTCAGGTTCCACTCGATTCGTCAAGTATTGTCATGATATCCTGATTTTTGTTTCAGGAGTCGACCCAGCCACGGCTAGCATAATCAACAGTAAGTTGAAGATACAGAGATTTTCGATAATGACAGATTCACTTGTTGTTCGAATTTAGCTCAAGCGAGTCGAGCACCGCGGAATGACGACTTCATCACAGTCCTCTTTACTTAAATTTCAGATGACGTGAGAAATGTCCAAAGCCGACTGGCAAAACTTCCGGATGAATTCCTGATGACCAAAAAAGGCGCTGGTAAGTGATGAGTGGATACACTTACTTGACCAATTTATACGTCTACCAGAACGCTCGAATTATCTTTGTCTCCGTATTCTGGGAAATTATTCCGTTTGATATTCAGGACCTCTCTATTTCTATTTCAGATACTCTGAGGAGAGCCGGAATCGATTTCGCAGACGCTGTAGCTGATATCCTAAAGGGAAAAGGGGGTGAGTTGAAGACGACTTTCACCCTTTAAAAATGTTTTGGTGATCTACTGTTCGCTTCACATATCAGGGTGAAGTCGAGAAATTGTTTTAATTGACCAAGATTTTCTATTTTGATTCTTCATGTTTCATCATTTTTTTCACTTATTGCCATTATATCATACGTCAATTGGTGAATTTCCACTCTGCCATGATACGCCTATCTTATTTTCAGAAACCAAACTACAAGTGACTGGCAGATTCGCGTGTAAGTGACACTCATTCGAAAAATACATCAAGCCGAGCTTGATATTCATCCAGCTGTTGTTAGAATTGAGTGAGAGTCGAAGACGACTTGATCATAACCTCTGTATTCTAATTTCAGGGTTGGTCACCCCAGTAGAAACCGAAATGACACCCTATTCGAAAAGAACTGGACCGACAGCCCGACGTGAGTTGGAGACGATTGTCCCCATCTAGAATATCGCGCCTCAATTGACGTACCGAAAATTGTCTAAGTTATTGAGGTATCTTTTAATTTCCAGATACCAGCCCTCAGAACAGCGGTGCTGTGACCGGAATCAACGCAATCAAGAAACAAGTCGGTACGATTTTGGATGCTGCTTTTCTTGCCCGTGGTAAGTTGGAAACAATCGTACCATTAGAAATATAATTATCATACTGAGATCTATCGTTTGCTACAAACCGAATTCCAATGAGGCTTTCATAAATTGATCTATTTCCTCAGCCTCCAGTTAGGCAAACGTATTTGATACTCAACATTCGATCCCTGATTTCAATTGTACCACCTGCACCAGTTTAGTACTGCTAACCCTACTGAAAATGATTACATAATTAATCATACGAAAAATTACCTGGTAAACTACATGATTAATCATATGATAAATCATAAAATATTATGACCGATTTCAGCATACGATTCACTGTGCAATTTATCATGTGATATTTCTTCTATTCACGACGAAGAAAAGAAAAAAATCTTTCCCGGTGCGGGATCGAACCGGCGACAGTCGGTTATGTTACCGTATGAGCCACGCTATCTGTCAATCGTATAAGATTGCTTGACAAACATGAAGCTCAACCTGAATCCTTCGATATAGTTCTGTTTCATGATCGGCAAACTGTCTCATACTTATTGACGGATGGCGTGGCTCATACGGTAGCATAACTGACTGTGATTCTCGAGGTCGTCGGTTCGATCCCGCACCGGGAATAGTATATTGTGTTACAAGGGACGAAAGTTGGCGATTGCGGACGAGTGTGAAGTTTGTCGCCCGAGCGAAGCGAGGGCAGCAATCACACGAGTCGCAAATCGCCAATCGTCCCTTGTAACACACGATATTTTTCATAATAAGTACATGAAAAGATGGGGTTGCATGGCACTAGCGGGACATAAGAATCTACCAATCATAACATAACCTCCAACTTCGTGTCAGACGTCAGTCGTTTCGTCCCGCGAAACAGGGACGAAAGTGAACTAAATTTCTCCCAAGGGATGAAAGTGAAAAAATTGTGGACTGCGCATGCGCAAACGTAACCCTACAATCCCGGTATGCAACTGGCCGCTTTCGTCCCGCTAAAGTGCCATGCAATACCCCACTTTTCATGCACGTGTTATGAAATAGTTATTTGTATGGCAAGGGCGTAGAAAGAGGGACGCGTGACGAGTGCGCGTGAGACACACGAGCCGCAGGCGAGTGTGACACACAAGCACGAGTCACTGCGTCCCTATATACGCCCGAGCCATACATCCAATTTTCTGCGCGCCCGGAGTGGGGATAACGGTGCCTGGAAAGTTTTTCCACGCTCTAGAGCGTGGAAAAACTTTCCGCGCACCGTTTCCCGACGGAGGTAGCGCAGAAATATTTTTTTTCTATTCTTCGTCGTGAACAGAAGAAAAATCACATGATAAACTTCATGATTAATCATATACCTCTGAATATCACATGATAAATTGCAAAGTAAATCGTATGCTGAAATCAGTCATAAAATTTTATGATTTATCATATGATTAACCATGTAGTTTACCAGGTGATTTTGTATATGATTAATTATGAAATCATTTTCAGCAGGGAAACTACGATCCTGAATATTTTGACTTTTTATATTATTTCCAACATCAACTAAAATATGATGATTTCTTAAACTATACTTTCAATGTGTTCTGGTAATTGCCATTGAATCGTAATTTCACTTTCTTAGAAAAAGCTTCAAAATCATAAATCCCATGCCAGTCCAGCTGAACCGAAGCAGCGGAAGAGACTATCGGTGAGTGTCATCGACAGTATCTGCACCTGATACGAAGATGCTGAATATATTTATTCACTAATTTTGGTGAATCTATTCGCAGGCCACTTCTTAGCAGCTATCGCGGAGCGGAATATTCGGAACCGCTTTTGCTAATCTGAAGACCTTTTTTGTGGAAGAACGTAAATCATCTGCTGGACGAGAGACTACCACTTTCTTCCAGCACGTCTTCCAATTGATTACTGGATATGTATATACCAGTGAGAATAATGTAAAGCTGCATAAGATTGTGAGCAATAAAAATCAATTTCGAAAATATTCATCCGCTGTGTCGTATAAATTTTCCATTTCCCAACACAGATTCCGAATACGAAACAATAAAGACATTCAGAGGCCCTTATGAAAACGATTACTTTTTCCTTCCGAGTCACGTGACGTGTGAAAAGGTTTTTTTTATTTGCAACACATGCATGAAAATTTTGATTCCGTTTGGACCGTTAAACCGATTTGGATGAAATTTGCAAGGCATACCGTTCTTATTCCGAGGCTGTGCCAATAAAGTTTTCAAACGTCGCTCGCTAACCATGTTTAAATACAAAATACCGTGAGGAATATTACGATACAGATATACAGAATTAGTCACTGATTATCCGAAAATTTCTTTCAAAAACTGACAGACCGCTCAGAATGATATCCAAACGAGAAGAGTCGGTGCCTCCCCCGTGCACCCCTTCCATGGTTAGAGACATGACATGATTTTTCCGCACAAAATTAAGTCACCTTATGTCATCAACGGGCCTTCGATAATCTTCAGTCATTTCGTATCTAGATAATATTATATGATAATTTAGTGTCCAATAAAATAAATTCTGAAAAACTTCTTTTAACCTATAGGACTGTGCGGTTATTAGATAATTTTTCTTCGAATATGCAGCAGAGAATGTAAGAAAAATTGTTTCACACTTTCGAATTGGACCCAAAATCATCTTGTTGGAAGAAACGATTTTTGGGAATTTTTCACAATTTTCGATAATTTTTATCTAAATATCAATAAACCTCAATACCGATATGGATCCCGATTCGGAATTGTTTCTTAAAATCGCTGCTCATTGAAGTCGACTTTATTGTCGTTAATTTCGATTCGTTACGATTGAATATGCTAGCTATGCCTTATTAATAGTCATGGCAAACGCTAATTTCACTGGGAATTGCCTTCTTTTAAACGTGAATGGATATATACATTCTCACAATACAGTGTAAAACGATTCAAAAAGACAATTTCCCCAAGCTTGTCACCTGTTAAAATTTCGCATTTCACCAAGTTGTTGGTTAGCTCTAAAATAAGTAACCTTGTTCCATTACAAAGGCCTTCATTGATGCTCAAATTTCTGATGAGCATAATGACAGTATATTCCTTAAGATGTAATGTATGAGGTGGTAGAGCAATGGTGGTGATAAAGTATTCAAATATTCTGGTAGTAACGCGTCGTTAATATCACCGTGTGAGTCACAATTTTCAGCACTATCCACGCTGGTATAAATCTTTTCATCACTTGAATCGAGTAATTCAACGACTCTCTTATCAATTTCATCGACATCTGCATTTCTTGCGGATAGAATTGCACATTTTGCAATATCTCTATATCTCTTTGTATCTGTCGTGATTGATGACCGTCTCCATTACGTTTTCGCCAATAATTACACTCGCTGAATCATGACCTTTGTAGATGTACTTGAATAAGTATTTGACAGATTTTATACCTACTTGAGACAACTTCAACATTTATATGACAGTTGAATAATAGTAGCAGTATTGGAGAGTGTGGGACAGTGTACCTGTCATCAGCTTCATATCCACCAAGTAGTTCATGGGTCACACCATTATCCCTTCGACAGGATCAAAGGGTATCCATCGTCATCCATTGTAGTTTCTGAACGGAATTGTTTCGGATAGTGTTTTGAACATTTTCCATTTTGTAAACAGTAATCACGACACGGTCCGTGTATCGTGTGTTTCCTCACGATTTCGTGTAAAAAATGGTAACTATAAGGATTTGGAATTTCTGGTGAAATATATTCATCTACAATCGCAGGGGTGGTTATTTTGTAATTTCTTGCCAAAACTCTCCAATAACGTATATGAATCTGGGAATTCACCGTTAGCAGTTGTCGAAAAAATTGTAGCGACTTGATTACTCCTTTGAAAGGTATATCGTCGACGGTCTACGCCTGGCTTCAAGGTGAACATCAAATGTAACTCGGGAAGTCTTTCGCTAGACCTTATAGCATTTTGCTTTTGATTTCTGAGTTCTTCTCCCATCATTTGATACGTCCTGGCAAATATATTATTATCGCGAATGATCTGATCAACCATACGTAAGACTTGACTATCAAGTTTGGCATTTCGACTCAGACGGTTTTCTGTCGCTTCATTATTGTCAACTATGAAGAGTTGCCCATAACTGGGAGGCTCATTCGAAACTGGATGTAGTGTTGTATTTATGTGACAATAAATTTGACCTTGAATCTTGAAACAATAGGGTCCCCGATTTGTGTTTCCAAAGTTTACTAAATTTGCATTGAAAGATGCAAATGAGAACGAACTGTTATAGTTTCTGATATTTTCGAAAGAATGGTTCGATATTTCGTGAGTACCGTCGAATAGCGCATACAGTTGATCCGAGGGTTGTGGTACTGGTTCAAGGACTACCTCACCAATAATAATTTATTGTCGCCGGGGCAATTTGTAACCTTTATATTTTATGGAATATATGAAGGGATTTAACACGTCACTCAAACGCACCGCTCACGAAGTGAACAACCTGCAACCGCGGCGCGAGCCAATCGAAATCGGTTTTAAAAGGGGTCAATAATCAAACTCGCGGTTCGAGAGGAAAAACTCGCCGTTCGAGAGGGGCGAGTTCACACGCGGCTACCGTTATTTTATGAAGGGATCGGACGGGGCGGTCATATAATTATGATCGAACTTCACAGGTAGGTTCGTTTGATTATTTGATAATATTTGAATTTAGCTGGTATTCGTAGTCCACGATGCACAAGTGTATGAATAAGGTACAGGCGATGATAAAACTTTATTGAATATTCAGAAGTGATGACGAATTAACGATTCAAGTACTTGCGTCAATACAATATGAATCAGACTCGACAATCGGGGTAATCGGATCCCGTCATTGAAATGTCCTCTATACCATATCTAGATACGAAATGACTGAAGAAGATTATCGAAGGCCCGTTGATGCCACAAGGTGACCTAATTTTGAGCGGAAAAATCATGTCATGTCTTTAAGCCTGAAAGGGGTGCACGGGGGAGGCACCGACTCTTCTCGTTCGGATATCATTCTGAACGTCTTTCGGTCTTTGAATCACTATTTTCGGATAATCAGTGACTAATTATCTGTATCGTAATATTCCTCACGGTGTTTTGTATTTAAACATGGTTAGCGAGCGACGTTTGAAAACTTTATTGGCACAGCCTCGGAACTTTTCATGCAGGTGTTGCAGATAAAAAAAACCTTTTCACATGTCACGTGACTCGGAAGGAACAAGTAATCGTTTTTATGAGGGCCTGTGAATGTCTTTATTGTTTCGTATTCGGAATCTGTGTTGGAGAATGGAAAATTTATACGATACAGCGAATGAATACAATCTTATGCAGCTTTACATTATTCTCACTGATATATACATATTCAGTAATCAATTGGAAGACGTGCTGGAAGAAAGTGGTGGTCTCTCGTCCAGCAGATGATTCACGTTCCTCCATAAAAAGTTCTTCAGATTAGCCCGAGCGGTTCCGAATATTCCGCTCCGCGATAGCTGCTAAGAAGTGGCCTGCGAATAGATTCACCAAAATTAGTGAATAATTATATTCAGCATCTTCGTATCAGGTGATACTGTCGATGACACTCACCAATAGTCTCTTCCGCTGCCTCGGTTCAGCTGGACTGGCATGTGATTTATCCTGATGAAGATGCACCTGGGGTTCCTAAATCACGGTTTATTGCCAATCACCAGAACACATTGAAAGTATAATTTAAGAAATCATCATATTTTAGTTGATGTTGGAAATAATATAAAAAGTCAAAATATTCAGGATCGTAGTTTAGCGGTACTAAACTGGTGCAGGTGGTACTTGAAATCAGGGATCGAATGTTGAGTATCAAATACGTCTACCTAACTGGAGGCTAAAGAAATAGATCAATTTATGAAAGCCTCATTGGAATTTGGTTTGTAGCAAACGATAGATCTCAGTATTGCAATTATATTTCTAATGGTACGATTGCTTCCAACTTACCACGGACAAGCGTGAAAGCATCATCCAAAATCCCATTGAGTAGGGTCTCGATTTTGCCGAATGATTCAGTAAATCTGGTATCTGGAAATTAAAAGATACCTCAATAATTTAGACAATTTTCAAATGTTAATTGAGGCGCGATATTCTAGATGGGCACAATCGTCTTCAACTCACGTCCGGCTGTCTCTCCAATTTGTTCCACATGCCTCATCATTCTGTTTTTTACTCGGGTGACATCTTCTGAAATTGGAATACAGAGGTTATGATCAAGTCGTCTTCGACTCTCACTCAGTTCTAACAACAGCTGGATGAAAATCAAGAGAGGCTTCATGTATTTTTCAAATGAGTGTCACTTACTCCGGAATGTGGCAGCAACTTCATCTTTGTTTCCTGAAAATAAAATAGGCGTAACATGACAGAATGGAAATTCACCAATTGACGCATGATATGATGGCAATAAGTGAAAAAAAATGATGAAATATGAAGAATCAAAATAGAAAATCTCGGTCAACTAAAACAATTTCTCGACTTCACCCTGAAATGTGAAGTGGACAGTAGATCACAAAAAGATTTCTGAAGGGTAAAAGTCGTCTTCAACTCACTCCTTCGACCCCCTAGGATATTATTTACAGCCTTTTCGAGATTGGTTCCGGCTTCCGTCAAAGTATCTGAAGTAGAAATAGAAGGTCCTGAATATCAAACGGAATGATTTTCCAGAATACGGAGATAAAGATAATTCGAGTGTTTTGGTAGACGTATAAATTGGTCAAGTAAGTGTATCCACGTATCACTTACCAGCGTCTCCGGGGCTCGGGTAATTGCTCCCTGAAAATAAAATAGGTACATCATGACACTATTGTACTTTGTCAATATTTGACGCATGTCTTAGTAGCTATGACTTGAATATCTTCATTAGGTGACATTGTTTTCGACTTACGGGCGGACATCTGTCCAACCTCGCCCGCAATTGTTGATAGTTCGTCTTCTACAGATCTCACGCGACCTGAAATTTAAGTAAAGAGGACTGTGATTAAGTCGTCATTCCGCGGTGCTCGACTCGCTTGAGCTAAATTCGAACAACATGTGAATATCTGTCATCATCGAAAATCTCTGTATCTTTAACTCACTCCTGATGCTAGCCTCGGTTGGGTTGTTTCCTGAAACAAAAATCAGGATATCATGACAATACTTGACGAATCGAGTGGAACCCGACATGTTCAGAATGGTTTGATCATTCCGTGTAGCATAAAATGTAGAGAATGAAATGGTTCCAAAAAAAGAGCATAACGTGCAAAAATAGTATATTATGCTACAAGGGAGGAAAGAGCTCGATCTTCGCCGAGTGCGAGGTTTTCTGCCCGAGGCACGGGCGAAGCGAGTCCAGCGAGGGCAGCACGAACACGAGGTGAAAATTGCGCTCCTCCCGTGTGGCATATGCTATTTTTCACCCGACTTCGATAAAATGACCTTATTCCGTCGCTGTAACGCGAGTGGAAAGTAGGTAGTCAATTTTTGACCAGAAGCAAGAGAAGTGATTAACCGGGCAAGAAAGTGAATTGCTGGGCAAAAAAGTCCACTTTTTTTCCCGGCAATCGAATTTTCTTCCCTCTGGTCCAAAATTGACGACTTTCGACCCGCGTTTCAGAGGTGAAATACGATCATTTTATCGTAGTCCGGTGAAAACACATTTCATCTATATCGTGATGACGTAGGGTAGACTGGGTACAGTTTTAACATTGTTAATATCTCGAAAACTAAGGGTAGGACATTTATATACCGCCACCTGATAATCTGTGCAAGTGGTCCGACCTAGCACATTAGTAGGTGGCGGTCCTCCGTGCAAAGCGGAAGTGGGTAGCGGCGCCCATTGTTATTTCCGGGCCTAGAGTAAGTTCTTACAATCTTAGTTAAACATCGATAATTAGACTTCCATGATAAATCTTCAATTTTTCAAAACTATAAGATTTTAACCAAATGAGAATATTCGGCCATCAAGTGGTGATGAAATAGTATATTGTGTGATAAGTGCGGAAAGAAGGCGATATCCGATGAGTGTGAAGTTTGCAACACGAGCGAAGGCGAGCAGCCAGCATTCATACGAGTCTAGTGTCGTTCACTCACGAGCCGCAGGCGAGTGCGGGATGACACGAGACGAGTGTGAATGCTGTGCGAGCCGAGCGAGTGATTCAAACTTCACACGAGGCAGATGTCGCCTATCCGCACTTATCGCACACCATATTTTTTATAACTCCTGCGGGAAAGCTTGATTTGAGATGCAGACGAATAATATCTGACAGCTGAGCAAATGGCCGACCATAACCAACCTGAAGTTAGGCGATAATCTAAGTTGACACATCGCTGCCGCCTGAGAGCGCCACTTCGCGGACGCTTGGACGTCGCCACCGACCGATGGCGCTACTAAACGACTGGTGCGCGTGCGTGACAGTGAAGAAACGTAGATTGCTTGAAGTGCGCATGCCTGTTAGTGAAATAATGACGATAATGCACGATTGCGCCTGCGCGATAGTGAAGAAATATTACGTTTTTTCACTCATCTGAAAAGGGGCCCTTTCCAAACCAGACACAGGCATCGAAAATCAAGCTTTCCACGCAGGTGTTATAAAAAGTTATTTTCACCCGACTACGACAAAATGACCGTATTTTTCCCCTGAAACGCGGGTCGAAAGTCATCGATTTCGGACCAGCGGGCAAAAAAGTGTGTCGCCGGGGAAAAAAGACTGTCGCCGGGCAAAAAAGACTGTCGCCGGGCAAAAAAGACTGTCGCCGGGCAAAAAAGTAAGTCGCCGGGCAAAAAAGTAAATTTTCCAGAAACGACTACATTCGGCCTTTTGTTGCAAATAAAAACATTATTATATTCTAAACAAATCTTTATTATTCATGTTCTTTTTATAATGAAAGATTTGATA
>JAFFZH010004998.1:0-22791 GCA_018420115.1 Euura saliciscinereae
GAAATAATAATATACTAGTAATAATATGCTGAGAATAATGATGGAGACTTTGCTGTATCATTTTTCAGAATTGAGAAATTTTCCGGACATCCGAACTGGACATCCGCTCACGTACTTTACTGTTATACCTATGTGGGCAATTTCACCAATTATCAACCGATGTTTGGGCCCGAAAAAATCGATTTGCCTCCATTTTTTTCTTCGCATTCTGTGAACCAAGATTGGTAGATTCACCAAGTTTCGGCCAAATAGGACTTAGGATATTCGATTTTTAGGACAAAATTTTTTAACACATTTTTGACGTACCTCCAACGTCACAATAAAAATTCAAAAAAATATGTTTTCTATGTGAAAAACTCTCAGCTTCTCGAATTCATTTTTTATTTTTCACTCACTCTGCTAAAACCAACTCAAAAACACGTTTTTTTTACGATAAACAGCGATTTCTCCTTGTGCTCAATGTTTTATTATTCGTTTGTATTTTTATTCCGAAAGCTGAGATTTTTTCAGTAAGAAACCCAAATTTTCAGAGTGGGACGGGTCGCATGTGAGATACGATTAACCTCTCGGCAGTGATGCGAAAATGGGATTTTCGTGGCACTTTTGTGTTTGAAAAATATGTTCATTGAAATTTGCTCTCGCCATATTTGATCCACCATTCTGAATTTTGGAAATCTGATTTCAGATTCGGATTCAGTGGCTTCAGAAACCGTAATACTGAGATTATAATAAATATATGAACATTTTTTTCAAACACAAAAGTGGCACGAAAATCCCATTTTCGCATCACTGCCAAGGGGTTATAATCATATCTCACATGCGACCACGTAGCCGTCCCACTCTGAAAATTTGGGTTTCTTACTGAAAAAATCTCAGCTTTCGGAATAAAAATTCAAACGAATAATAAAACATTGAGCACAAGGAGAAATCGCTGTTTTTCGTCAAAAAAACGTGTTTTTGAGTTGGTTTTAGCAGAGGCAGTGAAAAATAAAAAATGAATTCGAAAATTAAACGTATTTTTTCGAATTTTTATTGTAACGTTGGAAGTACGTCAAAAATGCGTTAAAAAATTTTGTCCTAAAAATGGAATATCGTATTCCTCGTGAACGGTAAGTCCTATTCGGCTGAAACTTGGTGAATCTACGAATCTTGGTTCACAGAATGCGAGGAAAAAAATTGAGGCAAATCGATTTTTTCGGGCCCAAACATCGGTTGATAATTTGTGAAATTGCCCATATGATATGATGATATGATATGATGATATGATTGCTATGATGGCCTGCCAAGTACCTCTCCCTGAATTTTATTTCGTTCAAATTTTTATTTTCAGAACTTGTCGAGTGACCGAGCGAACGAGCACAACGTTAGTAGGTTTAATTTCATTGTTAATTCTTGCACTTGGTAGTTGTATCTGATTTCAAACTTTTCATAGGAAGAATGTTTTGAAAGACGATTGTAATGAAACTAATGTTTGTTAAGCAAATTTTTTTGTGGAAGACGAATTTTTGTTAGTGGGTATTTGTGAAGAAATACTTTTTGTTGGTAGATTTTTTTGGGTCTCGCACATTCTCCACAGTCCGCGAAGTCGAACTTCCCATTCCAGGTTTGAACGCGCCGCGAATCTGAACGGGACGTTGGAGGGCAGTCCCACCAAGGTCAGCGAAATTGACCCATATTATTCCTTTTCCAAAGTAGAAAAGAGGAAGCAAGAGAATGAAAACTGGTGTAAAATTCGTTCACATCTTTTCGACGGGTGGCCGATGAATATCAACATCATCCAAGAATGTAACAAACTTTGTTGACAAACACTTGGCCTGTTGGCTAGTTTGACGGTTGATGCTCCCGCAATGGGCTTTAACTTTGGATTTTTGACTACCTTAGCCTTTTTATTGCTACGACTGATTGGATTAGTTTTACTGTTATATTCCGACTCTACCGCCTCTATTTAATTTATTTGAGCTACGTTTTAATTCTATCGAATTCTGATGACTAATGTATAGCCCTGTTGTCCAGTTCTCTCCCGTTTTTTGCTGATGGCCCGCTGATTATGTTTGAGTTCCTGATGAGAATGACGGACAGTCATCGAAACGTTGAATCCTAAACATTGGTTTTTTTCTTGACTCGGTGATCGATATTCCCTAATGACGATAAATAACATGTTGGTGCAGTATGCCGTACCGACAATGGAAGTTGCTAGTCCGGGGTGTAAGTGATGTGTGTCGTCGTTCTCGTGTAGACCCTTGGAGGACAGGTTTCCGTTCCCCGAAGATTGAATAAAATATCACGAACGCGAATGACTTTTATTGGCCCTCTCGCACCCGGTACCCGCCAAAGACACATTTTGTCTGGTCGCCACGTCATATTTCAGTCCCGCGTCCATAACTTTCGAACCCGAAGTTACAGCGGTTGCCGATGGAGTCCGCACTCGTTGCGAGCTGCAGCAGATACATATTTTAGGTTAGGTCAGGTAAGGTTACCTGCGATTTGTATGAAATTCGATACGTACGCCCACGTTGGCGCTCCCGACAACCCCGAAGCCCACGCGTTTCTTCGACAGCTCCATTTATTTCTCCTATTCACCACTGATTTATTTTTCACTTCACCTTCGCCCATTCACTGTGCTGACTCGATATCATCCAATTTCTCGGAGAGCAAGTACACCTTCCATGTGATCGAAATAGCCGACGAATGAAAATGTTTCCAACCTGAATTCCGCACTCAGATCTAATATAAAGAATTACGAAGATAAAGGGTTAATGAGGCTTCAGTTGCCATCATCCATATCTCACATCATGGACTGCTGCTTATGCTTGTTACTCCTCGTCATTAGTTCAAATTCTACAAATCTTTTAAAGTAAATTGACATTTGGAATGAGTCTGTTAAATATATGAGTGAAGCGTCACCGTTTGATATTCAAATACACGCATAATGTTATAAATGGAGTAAAGTTTTGCCGAGAGAGAGGAACGATGTAGATTCATAAATCAGGTTGATAGTAGAAAGTACAAGCATTATATTATCGCGCCAGGAAATTTATCCTTTACCTGACAACAGGACAATACAACGGTCGGGTTACATTCGTTAACATTACATCACATTACATTACATTACATACTATAGACATTAAACGTTGTGTGCTAAGCGCACAGAAATCGTAGGAAAATATGGTACGCATGGTGGGCACTGGTCACGGGGACCAGCTCGTTCTTAGGCAAACTTCCTCCAAATGAACGTATAAATATATCACGTGACACCGTGTCGTCCTGCTACAAGGACGACGCCTCTTTCTCTCGCACTTTCTCTCTTTCTTTCGTTCTCTCTTTCCTTCTCCTGTAGCTTCATACAAGCCCGCGCTTCCATAGTCAATGCACACCTGCAATTCACAACATTGCAACGCGAACACTGTGCACATAAATATCTTGACCACAAATTATTATATTGCACGAGAGAGAGGCACAATTTGGAAAACAGTCGAAGAGGTCCTTTCGAATACAAAGATCATCTTTAATAACTGATGGCCCCTTCATCGTTTTTTATTGCATCAGAAATTCGACCAAATCAATGGCCCATCTTTAGCACATCAAATGTGACTGGCAATGCGCTTGAGTAACAGCAAAGTTGATTTTTTCATGGTCGGCAGCATGCGTGAGATGGTTGTTTGATGTACGCTCATTTTTCCTACTGTTTAATTTGAAATTAACCTTGCTGTAGTCCCCAACGAACTCGTGGCGCGTGTGGGACGCGTGTCACCTGTCTGTCACGGGGTCTGACTACGCCACCGCCACGGTCACCGCCACCATGAACATGGAAACGGAACCGACTGCACCCTGCACGGAGACACGCCCGGGTAAATTCCCAAGACCTGCTGCTGGACTCCCCGGACTTGGGCGCGCATGCCCCTTGGCGATCGGCTCCGAACCTCTTTCCAACCCTACCTTCACTGGAGGAACGCGTGTGGTAAGGCGAGGGTAGGCGGGTGGGCTCACCTGAATTGTATCATATGTTACCACGCGGAGGAATCACGGACCGTTGATCAGCCCGTTTTGAGGCCGGTCGCGGGTTCTTCGGCAAAAGCTGAAGACGCAGGTGCGATTCTAACCTGCTGCGAATTCTTCATACCTTTGGCCAACACGGTATAAGCGATCTCTGTAGAAACGTGAATTCACGATTCAAATTTGACGAAATGCTATACAAGCTGGTTCTCAATTCTGAATGGGAGAGATTTTTTTTCCGGTTTTTTGTGAAAGTGAGATCAACATTTTTCATCGTGATTTTGTTCTTCAATCCCTTGTCCTTGCCATTCTAAAAAAAAAATTTCCAATTCTTCCCTATTCGACTTCCATATGATTTCGGAGGAAAAAAATAACGAGACATTGATCCCAATTTTCGTGTCTGAATTGTGAATCATCCTGTAAATTACCCAAATAATAGCGAGGTACAGTAATGTCATGGGACTAGTGTTTATAACCACAAGTGAATTTAATTTACACTGTATGCGAAATTCTCAATTCAATACGATAGTGGACTAATAATTTTGTGAAGTGGAATTATTTTTTCGTAATGATGAGCATGCACACCATTTGCAATTTTGTATGTGCAATATAGAGTGGTCATTTGAATCACTCTGGTATCAAGGTTTTTTTATCACAAAAGTAATGCAATTTATGAAACAAAAGTAGTGGCCAGTCGATTGACGATCGAAATGGTAATTTTTCACTTACTCCGTCACGATGAGTGATGAATATTTTATGCTATGTTTGCCTTTAGTTTACTATGAAAGAAATCTAAGCACTATGCCCACAAACAGATAGATTCATTCATGAACGGGTCGAAAATCAATAACAACTGCAGACGATAGCTCGGAAGATAATATTAGAGATTCTCCTCAACCTGCACTCGAGCGGATCACTCTATCTATACAACGTTCCTACAACGTGACCGATAAAAATTCAGACTAACAGTTTTGTTTAACTCTCCGTTTCTCTGTGTTCAGAAAAAAAATAGAGTCATAGTCATCACGCCGAAAATGAAAAGATGAGATTTCACTGGACATCCACGTTTTGAGGTCCGGAGACTCACCTCCAACTATTTTGAGTTGGATGCCTTGGTGTGTGTTGGTATGGGTGTACGAATTTATGTGACCAAATTATGTCGGAACGCTATCTCGAGAACGAGAGCAAGGATTTTGACCAAATTGGGCTTAATCGACACGACTGTCCTGAACTTATATAGAACTAATTAGGGTTTGACTTTAATTGATTCAGTACCTTCCGAATTATTTGGTTGACAAAATTCTCAAAAATAAATTCAAAACGATATCTTGAGAACGGATGAACGGATTTGGATGAAAATTAATACCGGAAGGATTTTTGGATCGCTGATTACGAATTTGAAGTCTGAATTGCAAAATTCGAAATAGTGAATGCGAAATGCTCCGAAAAAATTAAAATATCTTCAGATTGCGATTGGAATTGATATCTGAAGGTTTTTCGAGTCGCAGATCACGAATTCCTCGTTGAATTTCCGCAAGCTTAAACCAAATAATTACATTTTTGAACACGGAAACATGAGAAGTCCAAAGGCGGCCACATTGGCAGCCTGATTCAGCTTGTTTTCTATAGCTTTTAGCTGGATGAGTGACTCAATGACCTACCCCAAAATGCTCTCATCCCATGGTGACGAAATTGTGATACTGACGTTCGTAAATCCTGAATTACTAATATATTAATTCATTTCCATTATTTGGAATAACATTTACGCTAAATACGTAGCACAGTCTATTTAATCATTAGACTGCGGAGCCACAAGCGGTTCTGTCAAAGAGGGTGAATAGGGAAAGGGGAAGTAAAGCTGAGGGTGGCACGTCGTCATATGTTGAGGAAGCATGCCTTGGTGCACGCCCGTCTTGGGGGTAGCAGGTGCTACCAGCAGGCGGGCGGATTCACGCCCTGGTGGTGGAAGACGGACCCAACAGGTCCTCCAGGTGAGGTGCTGCACCGATGCCCCCACCGAGGATGAATTACCCACGAACGGAACAGGCATAATCATCACCCCAATGAATCGTGCACAACGGCCACAAACGTACTATGCTTTGCCAGAAGAGGTGTGCGGGACTAAGCAAGTTTGACTTTTTTTCCGAAATCGAAGGAGTAGAATCATCTTCCGTTCTCTATACTTCTGGCCACCCATTCGAATTCGGTGGAGATCCAGTCATCTAGTAGATTCTTGACGTTTATTCAATTTCGAGTGAAAAACAAACATTTAAGAGTTAAAATAATACCGCGGCTTCATTGGATCACCTGGGTGGACGTTTGAATTAAAAATTCGATTGGAAATAATTTGGGTTGTTCGTCCCGCACCTTGCTTTTGCCATGGTAACATTCTTGAAAAAAAAAACAACAACACCCGTCTACGGAGGTGTATGCTAGCACGGTCTGAGCGCCCAGTACAAGTGGAGTTGGCGCATGTATAGAGGTATTCCTTGATCGCAACGAGGAAGGGGTTGTCACGGGTAGTGGGCCGGAGTGTTGGCACGCGCACTCCTCTACGACGGGAGCAGGTGTTTGTCAAGACAGACTTCTGGTTCTGCGGCTATGGTGCGACAAACTGATGCAACATCCAATGTCCTACGGCGCCCGCACGATCCCAACCGATAACCGGTGACGTTTGTAATTATTGACGAGCAGACATCAAAAGTCGCAAGCTGCAACTGCGAAGGGGACAATTTTTCGATCTGAGACTCGAAGCGCCATGATGCGTGAGGACGAAAATAATCACTATCGTAACGTATTTCGACGGAGAATATCGAGCAGCGTGAAACCAGTTTTTTCAGCCTTTTCTTACGTGTATTGTTTAATTTGTGTTCTACGCTCAGCTCTTAATTTGACAGGCTAGCCATTAGTCGAAGAGAGAGTTTGTGGAGCTCGTTAGTCGGTTGAAATTATTTTATTATCAACGTCTATTCAACGAACGATAAATTAGGAGCGGTGCAATTATTCCATTACCCTCAATTGTCTCTGCCAACACCGAACCACGCCGGTCTAATACAATACCGAGATATTTTACCAAGGTAGGTTATGCGTAGGCACACATTCCTCTTGCGGGTAGTAACCCATACGCGTGTCCGGCACGCGTCGGTAAGACAACTTCCGGTTAGAGACCGGAAACTGAATTCCACGGGAGTGCGAGACACCTATCTACTTGTACCCGCAGCCCTGTTTCCTTCAAACCATAATAATCACCCTGATTACCCTGCCCAGTCCTCTGCTGCAGTTTTCTTTGAACGTCTATACGCATACATTCGAAGAATTACAACTCACAAGACATTTAACTCTGAATTGCCAATCAGAATGAACATAGGATCGCTGGACGTAGAGAAGTACCGAAGACTCAGAATCCCGAAGCACCTCGGCATCATGGAATGTTGGGGACTGATAAATCCGGTCATAGTCAGAGAAGTTGGGGGTGGTGTTTACACGCCCGTGCCGTATTTGACAGAAACGTCCGTATACAAGATCGGCAATATCTTCATCAGAGACCGAAGCCCGGTAAATCTTCTTCAGTAAACGGTGTGATAAACTGTTTTCCAATATCCGTGTGTTTAGACAGGCTGCTACGGAACCATGCAAAAGGCATACAAAGTTATTGGACCCGTCAACAAATTCATCAATAAGTCACACTCAAAAACCGATTGGTGTGTACGCCAGTTACCAACCATCAAGACTACGCCAGATTTTTCGGACTTCATGGTAAACTACTAGTAGATAGACCAAGAAATAGGACTCCTAAGATTGCAAATAATTTAATTCAAATTTTCGGAGTTTCATGATGCTTACAATGGTAAGATTAAGCTCGTTAAAATGTCTCTAGGTACGAATAGGGAGTAGTGACAACGATGTTACCTTCCGTGGATACGACTACCACCAGCTACGAATCTCAGAGCTGATGACAGCTATACAGGATTTGAAAATGAACAAAAATTCGCACGAAGGTGAATAACAGATGGTGTAGTACCATAAGCTTTGATGAGAGAATTTCAAACTCTCATAGGTAGATTTTCTACTTATGAATCACAATTCTTAGATCTCGGCAACGTTGACCATTTTGGGCTCATAAACTGCGTTGCGGAAACCAAGAGTTTCGAGATCCGTGTGAACACGAAGGACTCATCTAGGATATTTTTCGTGGGCAGTGGAATCCACACTATATTGTTTGATTACCAAATATGCCACATGGATCCGACTGGGGTAGTCATATCAGTGGTTAGCGCGATTCAGTTGTAACACTGAAATAGTATATTATGTGGCATGCCCGTAAAGTCACTGTTTTCGGGCGAGGTTATGTTTTTCGTACGAGCCGTTGGTTTTACCGGCGAGCCGAAGGCGAGCCTAAGGTAAAGCCAACGGAGAGTACTAAAAACATAACCTAGCCGAACAGTTACTTTACGGGTGCGCCCCATACGATATTTTTTCCGGCGAAGGCATGAAGAGTCACTTTGACGCCAGTTGAGGTCCGTGCAGTGGCGTTTCTTATGGCGGGCCGAAAAAAGTGCCACTTTACGGACCGAAAACAGGCGTCAAAAAGTGACTTGTTCATGCCTGTGCCGGAAAAAAACATTTACATGTAAAATACTCGTTTGTCTGTACTGAAGCTAGAAATTTTTGTTCTAGTCAAATGGTAGGCCGAGTAAGATTCGGTGGCGGTCTCTGAGACCTGAATCTAAAGACGACCTTCCGCTTTGGGAGCCAGAAGAGTAAATATCAAGTATTTGTGTACTCACAAGAACAAATTAGTCAAGTATTTCGTTTTTTGTATAAGTGGTGTGAGAAGAAATAAAATCTGCAAAATTTGATCATCTGATGAGTGAAATAAAAAGATGTGGTCAGCCGTACGTACGCGCCAGCAAGGGAGACCCGGTGATTAATTATGACATATATTTCGGGTCCCGATTGCAGAGAGACTGCAAGGTAGATGGAGAAAAAGACTCGTGTTGGGCATCCACCATTTGTAATCATTAGGCCAACACTATTGTTGGCAACACTTTCTCATTGCCCCATTCACGGGTGTTTCGCGAGCTTGTAATTCCTTGTACATGTATGATAGCTTTCATACTCATTCTCTGAGAGCATGGTTACAACGCGATTGCTAGCCTTTATTATTATTATCATCATCTTCACTAAGAAGGCGCAACAGGAGGCCGCCTGCACTGTGGCGAATTCCGAGTTGACAGGTATTAACGGTTTCGCCTCGCTTGTATAATTTAGTCAAGGCTTTCTTTCCTCACGTATCTACACCTACTTTGTCGCAATTTCCGTTTCAGTGCCAATCCACCTCTCGATTATTGAACGTTCAACACCCGTGGATTTCGAGGCCTATGTCGCATCTGCGATTGCGATCGCCCTGGAATAGCATATAATTGCATAACATCGCTTGAAATTGTTTGTGATCTGATCGATATACACCATTTCACATGAAACATAATTCATTGTCAGGGAGGTTTATACTACCAGCTTCATTGACTGATAATACCTTTACAACGATTCTGATATAACATGGATTCAGCAATATGAATTTCAAACCCCTTTCAACGTTAATTTCATGGAGATGGTATTCCCGTGTTAAAATATATCCAAATATCCCGGGTTCGATTCCCGGATCGTCCGTTAATTTTTCTCATCAGTTTTTTCAATAAAAAATTGATCACTCTAATTTGGTTTACATTAATAATCCCATCTTGGGCGACACATCCGTCGTAATTATTAATATAAATGCAACTTAAAGGCCGCGGTGTACATGTGAATGAAACAGTCCTACTAGTGACACGTCCGTCACATAGGCAAAACAATGATGTACACGACTTTGCCTTGTGTTTATAGACAGTGCTACACACCAAGAAAAATTTGAATCATATATCCAAATACTCGTCGGTTCAGCTTGATTTTTTGTTCTGTGTTCATTGTATCAGCGATACTCATACGTATCCAACAACAAAGGGGGCACATCGGATGTCAAATGATTAGTATAAGATAGGCTATATCATCGGGGTAAAGTGGTCAGGGTGATACGGACCAGCCTATTTAGTAAGTATTACGTGGCTGCGCGCTAACCGTTAAATGCTGCCACTGCCCCTTACCTCAAAATGAAAAATACTGACACGATACTGTAACCATACCTACTTTGGGACTTGATAAGCAACACTTGGCACAATTATGTATTATGTATCTCAAACAAGTGATGTTATGTTTGGAGAATGTCTCTTTCCCCCTGAAACCCGTATGCCCATATGAGGTATAAACCTGAACTTTTGCAATAGCTTAACCTTGTGACACACCGTGCATTTATTAACAATATGCATACCTCCATTATAGAGCAGGATGTCTAAAATCTGTGTGGATATCTTTCATATCGCTGACCCTCACCATCTCCATTTTCCATTCCTCTCGCAATATTGTTTATGGGATCGAAAAATTAACATCTGATATTTTTCAAATTTTTCTTCTTATCGGTACAGACGGTGACTCATTTCCGTACCATTTTATATCTCAACATCTGTTAGTCCTACAGTAACACTAATCGGGCGAAAAATCTTCGCTTTGGCTTGACTTTGCACAAATAGTATATTACACACCTAGGGAGGAAAAATAGGCTGCAGGTGTGGTGAAAACATTCTCTGCCGATTGTTTTGAAGATTAGTTCTTTTTTCGACCCCATAATCCCCAACATTATCCGAAGTTGAGAGCCGAATCGGAAAGAGTCAGTGGCAGGTCGATTTGGCATGGAACGCCCTCTGTATTTAAAAAAATGTTGGATCCCGTTTCACCCTGGTATTCCCTACATAGGATTGTGAGCGAAGTTTATTACCATTAGTTCCTTCTTGGAACTCCAAGGCACAATAAAAAAGGGAGAAAAGAGAAAATTTTCTAATTTTCAATTTAGGAGACAGGTTTATTTCTTGATAATTTCGCTACGATTTAACGGCTGACAGGCGTTCCTAAAAATCTTGCTTCTTCTGTATATATAGGTACGGTGCCGGAGTATAGTTGTACAAACTTAATCAGGTACCCGCTGCGCCTGAACTTAACATGCTAATGCCATAACGCCCCCTCACCTGACTCAGGTGAGTAGGTATTACTGCTGGCAACGAGACTTGGGTCGGGATGTGCCTCTGGCTCGTGGCGAGTTGTTTTGGTCGTTGGTCATCGCCCTGGACCCAGAAACTACTTGGGGCAACTCTTTAGTGCTGAATTAGTTACGCAAGCAGTTTACGTCTCCCTTAAATTCGAATATGAACGGAATTGATCGAACCCGTGACTTTTTTCGACGACTGCGCAGACATAAACTTAAGTGAGACGCTGTTTTCTTGCAATCGAATAGCGTTGAAGCTTGGCTGTTTATCGCAGCAGGTTTGCACCTTACAGCTCCTGCACAGACACCTGCAAGAAGACTCGAGGAGAAAGGGGACAGAGAGGTATGGGGTTCGATTGCTCTTTAACCCGCCCGCATCAGGTGTCACTTTATACTAACTATTAAATTCATCTCATACACGCGTTCCGCTGCACGCGGTCAGCCATCAACTACGACCTATCAGATATCAAACATACATCTTTTCTACGAGGCAGCCAGGTAAAATAACCCAAAACTTTTTTGTGGGACCCTGCATCCGCGGGTATACAGTAGGGTGTGAAGTACGTACAAAATCCCGCTGCGCGCAGTTAACAAAAAAGGAAATACACCATATCCCTCTGCCCAATTGAAATTCATAACCTCCTGCCTTTTTCTTCTTTATTTTTTCCTTCCAACAGCTCCGTTAACACAGCCCTAGTATTTTCAGGCTTTGTGATTCATATTTTTACTTCTGATCCTGTAGGATACCAAATCATTCTAGATTGGTCACCCTGAAAAACATGATGTCACAGAATTACTGCTTGAAACTGCTGGTTCTGGATTCGGAAAATGCTAAGGCGAAAAATGTCAGGACTGGGAAAATGCTATCACGAATTTGAATGATTATTACTTCGCAATGAATCAACGTACCCACAACTTATTGTAGAGTGATTCGTATTTTTTGATAATCTCAAGAGAAACTCGGCGATTTCGGAAAGCCAACAATACAATATGGTCAATTTTTTTTCCACAATTCGAAAAGGAAACTATATTTACCATTTGTATTGTTTTCCGGTGCGTGCAATGAAATATATTCCGGTATCCCACGCATCGTATGGGTTATGTGGTTGTTCCGCGCATATGCCTCAATATGAAGAAACATTTTTTTGGCGATAATTAAGGTCTTTAATTCGTCTATTTTCACCAATTTATTGTGAACTCAAGTTTTCGGTTCAAAAAACTTAGTAGAGTCTGATGCCAAGAATATTGAAAAACGTTTTCGATGTAATAATTTTCTCGAAGACTTCGGTTCATACTCGACGGACCAGAACACTGACAGAGAGGGAAAAGGTCGAAGTAAGAGACTGAAAACCTCAAGTCCGTAATCCTGTAATAATAAAAATCGTAAACAAAAAAAAAATATATTTCGAAAATATTACCGAACTTGTTACACTATATTTTGGCCAAATGCTTGTCACTCACTTCAACAAGATTTCTCTTTTTATTGATACGCCGAAGTGTAAGGCGGATTTGAAGTAAACGATTAATTCCAAGTAATATAGTACGTATTTGAGATTTATTCGATCCAATTGATCTCATGTCATATTTCGTCAGGAAGCAGAAATTGGAATGATAATAAAGCAATTTTTTTCTCCCTAAACACGGGGTTTTTAATGTGTTTACATTGAAAGTTCATAAAAGGCCACCGCGTATTCCTGATACAGTAGTAGGTATAGCTGGAAAGAAAACCTTATTCCATCCTCAACAAAAAGATAAACTGAACCTCGGGTTCCAAAAAAATGTTAGGCGCAAATTCTGTGGAACAAATTTACCTAATCCTAACAAATTTCCGATAAATAAACAAACAATCATACTACAAGGAATCATTCACATAAAAATACGAGACCACTATAATCTTCCGATTACGTTGATTCAAAACTCTATAAACGTCAAGTCCGCTATCCGCTTCCACCATATTAAATTCAAATCGTTTTTATACTCCATAATTGTTCGGAAACGTAAGTTGATATTAATTGCTGAACAGGTCGAGACAAATTTACCTGTCCTTTTTTTGTCACTGAGGAATGGTGTGATGCAATAACGACATTCGTAGGAGAAAACTCAGCTGCCTTCGGTTCATCGATTTTTATTTAAAAATCGCGCTTCTTACCGAGTCATTCGTCAATTTTCGTGTTCACCTGACTAGAGATTTCAGATGAATTTTAATAGATTTCACAATATTTGAGAGATTTCAGGAGATTTGAACATCTCACAAGACTCAACAAAGGGTGTACACCACATTTCACAATTAATAACCCCCTCGGTTAGAAGTGTTTTTTTTTTCACAAACTCAAAGCGGCATTGTCCAACTCACGGAAATCGCCGGAGTTTCTATTTATACTTTTGAAGAATGCATGGAATGCAAATTTGGTATGTTTATCATTGAAGATTTTTCGCAATTCGTGTCGTGTCAAGTCGGGCTGCTCAATGCGCACAACTGTCTCCGAACGATTGTTTGTTACGAGCTTTATCTCTCTCAAAATGTTCAGCATCGCCTTGAAGCCACAAAACATTCATTGGCTTCATTCATATTATTTATACATTCAGATTTATAATCATTCTTTAATACACGTAATCTCGGAGCATTTGAGTTTTCATCAATTTCAAATAACATTATGCAAGCCCTTCCGGCACTACATGGTTTTCCGTGATTGTCTCTAGAATGAGAATTGAACATCCACGATTGATCTTCACGTTTGCCGATTGCTATTCTCTCTAAACTTTCGGAGTGAAAACTCACTCCATTGAAGTGAAAATTCACTCCTGCGATACTGAAAGAACGCAAATCCAATAGAGTGAATATTCACTCCAATAGAGTGATTATCCACTCCAATAGAGTGATTATTCACTCTAATCGAGTAAAATTTCAATCTTCTTTGGAGCGATTTATTCACTCAAGTCGCTTGGAGTGAAAAATTTCACTCTAATGGAGTGGAAAAGTCACTCCATTCATTAGAGTTGCGGTGTTTTCACTCCAAAAGATTTACAGAGTTGATATTCCCCCATTCCCAAGTTGTGACTCCTTGAATTGATCCCAATATTATTTGCCTGTAATTCCGATACTGCTTAATTATATGGTTCATTAATTGTTTTCGGATGAGCTTCCTAACGTATTATTACACTATTAGTATTATAGTTGATCGCAATAGATCATCAATAGCTTTATTTGTTCACAGCAATAGATCCCTTGCAGTAGACATAGTGATAGCTATGCCGTAGTGGCTATTCGTCCTATCGGACCATTAAGCGCAAAATCATTCGTCCGATAATCGGACGGATAAGCTCTAAATCAAGTAGTGGCTATTCGTCTGGTAATCAAAAACCAACAAATTAGGCCAGCCAATCATACAACACACATACATATAGTAACACGCAGACGGTGTTCTAAAAAGAGTTAGAAATTACTGGACGAATAGCCACTACTTGATTTCGAGCTTATTCGTACGCTTACCGGACGAATAATTTTGCGATTGCGATACATGTAACGTATTTATTATGAAATTATCTTACCTACAAATACTTTTGCTTGCACCTGTTTTGGTTTTCCTCACTTTCATCTGGCCGCACTGACACCCCGGGAGAAAATGGTTTAAATCTACACTCGGACCCCACTTATTTGACCACCACTTATTTGACGGCCCCACTTATTTGACCGATTCCGCCCCAGTTATTTGACTCCCTCTACCCCCACCACTGGGCTGCCTGAGCCTCTGGCGTTGGGGAAACCAGCGCATGTACGGGTGCGCAGCTGACGGCCGCCATTTAAAGACGATGAGTGGGGGCCCCTACTTCCGTCAAATAACTGAAGGTTCCCGGTCCCGAGTTGGTCAAATAAGTGGGGTCCGAGTGTAATTCGCATCTCCGAAGATCTAATTCAGATCTACGTAGATCTAAATTTTGGAAAATGGTAGATCTGCCTGGATATCCGGACATCTCGGTAGATCTACGTATCTTCAATTTGATCTAATATTATGTTCGATTGCTCATTTCTGTTAGATTTCTGTGTATCCATCTAGGTTTCGTGAGATCTACTTTAGATCTGAGTAGGCCCACTTAGATCTCGTGAAATTCATCTTAGATCTGCGTAGATCTAATATTGAATCAGATCGTGGTACTTATAAGTTACACTTGAAGCTACGTAGATCTACCGAGATGTCCGGAGATCCAAGTAGAGATCTAGAGATGCGAATTAGATCTAAACCATTTTTTCCCGGGATGGCCTCACGCAACCGTACAGACAACTCTGTATGTGATACCTAAATTCACCATTCCCTTGTAATCGTAATTTTGAGGGATTATATATTATCTTAGTTAATCAACCTCACCTCTTGTGTTTTTTTTCCCATCAGACACTTTCAAAACTTTATTCCACTTCCGCTATTTCACTTTCGCTATGAATCTGACAGAATGAAAGGCACGGAAAAATTCAAACTTGACATCACTCAAAGAGAAGCACGTAACTCCGCACCGCTCGAAGGAGAACAGGCTCAGCCAATCGAAATCAAACTAAATTATCTGACACGAAATCAGCAGATTAACGGCGAAAAATATTTAAAAAAAAACAACATTATTTCTCAACAACTTTTTATAAGAGGATGAGCCCATACTACGTATGGTCAGGGTGGCCAACCCCTTCAAAAAACTTTGTACATCCTACGATCGTCCTGAACAAATCCGCGAAGATTCGCAGCTACGTATAACTCGCCATCTTCTCGTTCGAGATATGATCTGAAGACCGTCACGAGACACTGGTAGCAAAGTTCGAACTACCTCGAAACTAATTATCTACAGGTAGCGAGCGGCAGCCCCGGGAGTCCTTGCAGTGATTTGTGCAGTGGTTTCGAGGGAGTGTACTTCCAAGCCGGAGAATCCACTTATGATCCAATCGGCAGGGCAGTACGTCAATATTCCAGGAATATTTCTCCAACTACTTTTCCAATACTCTTGAATCCCGTCGCCGGCAAAATCCTGTGATCGGAGAAGATATTTTTTCGTTGGTCTCCTAACTGCACTTCAGTTAATTGATTGTTTAAAAAAAAAAATTCATCAGTATTAACTACAGTTAATTTGATGATTTATTGATTCTTGTAATAATAAATGGTTCAGTTTTTGTGATTTGGTATACTTTTTCTGGTTCATTCAATTTCTGGTCTCTGATTCTCGGGAGCCTATTTCCTCGTCTATTCCTTTTGGGGGATCACAGTTGCCAAATATCTATTCAACGAACTATTACTTCGGAGATCGAATAGTTTAACTTCAAACGTCAATTTCAATTAAACTTTTTTCATGAACTGGTGTTACCAGAAAATGAGAATTGCAGTAAATAAGTTCTTATGCACGGAACAAAAACGTCCATTCACTTTCACAATCTTTTTATGAATATCTTCTCCTTTCGTTTTTTTTATTGTTAATTGTTTTTTATTTCTGAGAATTATTTATTCGATCATTATGTCATACAAACATTTTTCTCAAACGAAGTTAAACATTAAATACGTAATCTAACGTAATTAATATAAATTTAAACATTAATTACAATATATTAATTATGATATCTTGAACGTGAAATGAACGTGAAGTAATGAAATAAAAGTATTGGATTTTTAAATCAGCACACCTAATTGTAGTACCAGTTCTTGTTTTTGTTTTTGTTTTTTTTTCTTCTTGTTTCACTTTCTGTGGATAAATTATATTGATTAGAATAATAAATTGTTGTGTTTAATATTATGTATGTGTTATTGAATCGATATAATGCTGAATTTATTTGATAATATATATTTGCCCTTGAATTTTGAAGCAATACGGGCCAGGTCTCTGTTCTTGCAAGTTTACTAAGTTAGCATTGTGAGATGCAAAAGATAAGGAGTTATTATATTACCGAATACGCTTGAAGAAATCATTGGATTTAGGATGTGTACCATCGAATAGCTCTTCTAATTTACGAGGAGGGTTTGGTAAATTGTCTAAATATACTTCTCCATGAGCACAACAGTCTCCGAATGATAGTTTGTTTGACACTTTTTCTCCTTCGAAATGTTCAGCACTACATTTAGTGCATGAAACATTCATTGACCCGCCTGCATAATGTTGACCATTATTATCATAATTCGTTGTAGTTTTCTTTATGATTTGATACGTATGATTCACATTTATAATAGAGGATTTGTCACGTAATGTACCTAATTTCTCGCAATTTGAATCAAGAAAAGGCTCAATGTTATCTAACTTGTCTTCCTTCATTAAAAGAGCAATGTTACTAATTCTGTCCTTCTCTGCACTTTGTACAATTGGTGTTGGATCGGTTCTCATCTCTGTAATCTTTCGTACTCGATACGTTTTTCTAGAGTTAGATTTCTCTAACAGAAATTCAAAAGCAGAAAACAGAGAACGAATAACTATAAAAATATAGAAGTAACCAGTATCTTTCCTTCACAATCCTCCAACTCAAGCTGACCATCTCCACGTTCGATGCACGATGTTCAGATTTTGTTTCGTTTCTGTAGTTCACCGACTTATTGGTATTGGTGGCAGCTCGGTTCATCCTAAATTATTCCTAATTGTGAGTGCGACTAGAACCTTGACCGGCACTGAAAAACGCACGCACGCTATTATACCTGCAAACAGTGGACACTAGCGTGAGACGCTAGTCGTTTCTCTGACTTCGAATTTCTAGCAGAATCTACACGTTTTGCATATGTGGTCAATAGGAAGACCAATCTATTGGAACGAATTATCTAAAACCTGAAGAACAACTGTTTCAGATTTGAATTACAACAAATATTTCGTGGCTGGAGTCACTCGATGGAAGTAGCGAGGAGTGAGAATGGTCGTATACGCCACTGCGGAGGAACATGACAATGAGGATTACCTCGGGGATGAAGGTATAGAAACGGTAACTGAGGCCAACGAGGCTTCGCCAAGGATTGTGGAGGTTGGTGAGCTACTTCGGAAGGCCCCATGTGGTCAGGGTGTGTTGGGTGCTATCAGGTCTATATTACCATGTATTGACTGATGGCGTGGAGGCTGACTCGACACCGACCCAAGCACTGCGGGTTCCAATCGGCGGTCGTTCGCTCGCCTTCGGCCGTTGTTATTTTATTCACACCTAGAGAATCAATCACTGATATTTCTTCCAATATATGTCTACGTACGCTATACTACGGCCAACAGAGGCGCGGCCAACGGATGTAGGCGATTTCTAAACGCCATGACCAGTTATTACCTCGATCATGCGTGCATTTCAGATTCATTATTTCGTTTTTCCTGAAAAATAACAAAACTGGATCGAGTATGTTTGTTCATCAATGCCCCATGAACTGACAACTTTCTACAACTCCGTAGAGGTAGGGTTCGGGATCCCCCTCAGAAATAACGTAATAAATATCAACCGATGTATAAAAAAGAGATGAAGATACAATACGGACAAGGGTACTGGCTGACTGCGATCAAATAATTAATCAATTAAGCAATCAGTTACTTTCTTACTCAGGCAATACGATCCCTGGGTACACACGATTCGATTCGAATGATCTTTTTACTCTCCACGAGCAGACACCTACGGCTCTTTTATATGTATGTACTGTACACACGCTACGCGTTCATGCGTGAGTGGAGAAGTGTGAGTGTACAAGAGACGCTGTGGAAAGAGAGATTGCATCAGACATCGTCCGCACCGCACGCGAGGAAACTACGGATCGTAAAGAGCTCGGACGAGAAGAATTAGGGACGAATATCTAGCACTCGGTGAAAGAATTCTTCGGTGACACGTATGTATAGAGAATTTCTACAAAGGTTATAACCTACGCAGGTCATATGAATTCTTGATCTGACGATGAATCAAACTCCAGCCGTCCCGAACTCTGCTCTAAAATTCAATAAAAAGGCACGGAAATCATGCAAAACGATCGTAAACGGACGAGTAGAGAAATCAACCTGTGATCCACTATCTCTGTTTTCTACACATACACGCAGAGTATAAAGCATATAGTTAGCGTCGACACATATTAGAATAGTTGAACACCTCTGAAGAATCATTTGGACATTTCCTTCGATGACATATGATTGAAAAGTTTGATTTCCAGTGCTCCTAAGATTTCCTATTTCCGACCAATGCGTGAAGTCAAGTTGTTCCAGGCGTGGATCGTAGATTCTGTACTTTTTACACTCAGGCTTTGCCGCACATGCACACTTTATCAACTGAATCAAAATCTATTCAATTTCACATACTTTCGTTCAGTAGATTATCGGTTATGTGTCCTAACTTGAAGGGTGGCACGGCAAAACGGTGTAAGTGCCATCATAATGATTTTTCAGGAGAGCAAAAAAACTGTCTCAAAATTCTACGAAATGATTTTTTTTTTTAATCTGAGAAAGTACTTTGTAGAGTTTTTCGAGCTCTTTCAAATGGCGCAAGCACCGATTCAATACAGACATCTGTCTTCAAGAAAATGGTTCGCGAAAGTCAATTTTTTTCGTGCCAGTGTAAGTGCCACGTTTCGTGCCAACTTTTTTTTTTTACTTTGGATACTGATTAAGAACGCAATTACGATGCTAAAATTATGAAAAAAAATATGAATCGAAAGCCTGAACCTTAATGAACAAGATTCGGTTATAGATTTCCAAATTCGTATGAATTTTCAAATATTACGGGGCAAAATTGTGGACGAGGGAGGGATCGGAAGCGGTGTAAGTGCCAAAATGAACATAATTTCCATACAAATCCGTAAAATTAGTCCGATTCATCGATATTAGATGTTTTTCATCAAATATCTCCAAAAAACGTCAGCTCAGGGAAATAAACAACGAACACCGCGAAAAAAAAACTTCTCTTCTGAACCAACATCACACTCATTCAACAAAATAAACACAGAATTCAAAAATCCGATACCACTATTTGAATTACAATTTTTTTAATTCGTAAGTGAATATTATCATATTTGAATCTCAATATAGGCTTTATCTTTTTCATTTAAAGATCATCAACTGTAATTCACTCGATAATTCATATTTTTCAGTTTGTTAATTCTCACGATTATAGATTCTGAAATACTTTCGGTGAATCTGATTCTAATAATAACTAAGATTAAATAAAATAATATTACGCGTTCAGAATATTGATTTAAAAAAAAAATTCGTTACATACACTGTGAGATGGTGCAGATGGCACTTACACTGTGATACGGCCGGGTGTTGGCACTTACACCGTTTTGTCGTGCCAACTTTTTATATCTCCGCGAATAAATTTTTGACAGCCATATTGTTTTGCAAGGACGTGCGTACGGACTTTAGAAAATTTTATAAACAAAAAAACGTACTTTCGATTTTTTGGCACTCACACCGTTTTGCCGTGCCACCCTTCACTTAAGGGGAGGCTCTACTCGATTATTACCGACTTACCGACAGCAGTGGACCGTGTCGCTTATTTTCATTAATATCTGAGTCTACGTGCTTAAATCGCAAAAAAGGGCTCTGTCGCGGATCGCTACGTGCAATTCCGAACCTAAATATGTCAAAACCTTTTCGTTTTGTGCGGAAACAAAGTAATGGCATTGTTATTACGAAAATGTGCCAGTTGGGCGACGACGCCAATTATAGAATTAATTCGGTTAGCAAGCAGTTACAAAAAGAAACTATCGATATTGTTACCACCGTTAGTCTCTACGACAGTTTGATAGAATTAGTTCGTGAATTCAGACGAGATAATTCTTTTGATAATTTCGAAAAACAGGCTTTGGAACTTTCGTACAGTAAAGAATATGAAAGAAATGGTAAGCGTCAGAGAAAACGAAAGCAGCAGTATGATGAAACATCATCAGAAGACGTATCTCTCGGTGCTAGGGATCATTTCAGAATCCACGTTTATAACGTGATTTTAGATAACTTGTTACGTGAATTACAAGAGCGACGTGAATCGTACAAAACATCGTGGACAGATTTGGATTTTTACTCGAATTGAAAAATTTCGGTATAGATGAGATTACGATTAAAGCACGTCAGTTGATAAGTAATTATCCCGACGATCTGGAAGAAAATTTCGTAAATGAATGCATTCACTTCAGAGGTCACTGCATTTCGGAATATCAAAGACAAATTGCAACTCAAAGCAGAAAAGATAGTGAAAACGAAAATAAAGAGATGCAAGAAACACTGATTATATTGTTGAAGTGGCTGAAAGAGAATGAATTAAATTCTGTATACCCTAACATTTACATTGCTCTTAGGATGTGTGTCTGTATGGCAACATCTAATTGCTCTGTAGAACGTTCTTTTTCCACCTTAAAGCGCACAAAAAACTATTTGCGTACAAATACGAGTCAACATAAACTCAATGCACTGGCTTTGTTGAATATAGAATCTGAAATTCTGAAAGTCTTAAATTTTGATCACATTATTGATGAGTTTGCTGAAAAAAAATGTAGACGAAAGAGGTTGTAACCGGGAAAAATAAAATATTACTAAATGTACTACTTGTAAATGATTTCCTCTCAAAAATAGGGCGGCAAAATTTGTTCGGCCTACGGCGGCAGAATTGCTTAATCCGCCTCAGGTCGGAAGTATTCGCCGAACCTTGGCCCAACAGTCGAATGATTGTAACTCGAAGCTTGGGAATCTCACACATGTAAAAACAACTTCCGCACATGCATCGAACCAAATTTTTCATCACAAACGCGTGTCAAGTCCGATACGCAACGCTTGCTCACGGAGTGCAGAAAATTCACATTCGCATGAGTTTCACGTCCATGTCGATAAAGCTGAAGTTAGCGCGTTCTGAATTGTATCGAGTAGTATGACTTTAATCAGGTTGAGACACCGTGTACGTCGGGTCGCGTCTCACTATCAGAGCGGTCAGCGGCGCCAGGGATGGTATGTGGGAGTGACAGTCGTACGGCGGTGAAGGTGTCCGTGCGGGACCACGAAATAGGTATACATCTTATGAATTCGAGGAAGAGGAGCTCTAGACCTCAGGAGCTGAGCGCGCGTGCTACGGAAGAGCCTGGATCAGAGAGAAAGAGACGGACTCCGTGGCTCTGATCGGATTATAAATAATGCCCCACGCAGCACGTGGCCTCCGCAGGTCCACCCAGGTTGTCAAACCTGTTTTTTAAGTCTTTGACTTTTGTCAAGTGTGGCGCGGGTGCTCGTGTAGCGGGCGATCCTTCTTCGACCGAACTGAGCCGAAGTGCATTTCGTACCGAGATATCTTCCACGGATTCTAATATTAGTTTTTAATAGGATCAGAACTCAGAAGCACACTCAGAAATCCGGGTGTTCTGCCGAAAGGAATTTAGTCCCGGATAAGATACAGAACCGACACAAGGTCTGGTCGGAGTATTAAACACATCAGAAACAGACAAGAAGACAACTCATCACAAGTATCGTCATCCAAATACGCCGCCAACGTTTGAGACATATATGAGGCATTCCATGCCAACCCGACCAATGATTTTCCCCCATCATTTTTTATTTGTTTCATAATCTTTTCTATGGTTGCCCTCACTTTCAAAAACACTTTGAAATTTTTTCAGGTTTTTCTGAATGACCGTTAATGTTTTACGTATTTTCAAAACTCCAAACAGATAGACATTTTTGAAAATTCTGAAAAAATTCTCAAAAATACTTGGTTCCAACAC
>JAFFZH010005003.1:0-12074 GCA_018420115.1 Euura saliciscinereae
GTGTCTGAGCGTATGCTTATTTGCCTTGTTGGAAAACACCCTTTGCGACGTAACCTAAGTCACTAGAAATGTCACCGAAAATGAGCTGAAAACACCAGTTTTCAGACGCGTCTGAAAACGAAAAATCAGTCACCAGATGGCTTCCCGAAAACACCAGATCTAGTGACAAAGTCACCGAGTTGGCAACACTGCTTTGCAGCGGATTGAGTTGTGTATCTAAAATTGTCCCCCGAGGTGTCGTTCGCTCGCATTCAGTCCCGAGCGAGAGAAGAGGAAGGAGGAATTACTCTAGAATATTTGACAGCACTCCACGAAGTTCACGACGATTGGTTGGTTAGACAATCCTTTTCTGCAGTTCCAGCTCCTGTTTTGATCCTGGACGCAGAAGTTTCTGCTGTCGATGTTTACCGCAGTTTTTGTGAGGTTATGCGAGGTTAGCCTGTCACTTGGGGTTCCGTCTGACGTGCGCTTAAGGTCTGTATGCACGTGACCGTATGCGCACAGTGTCGGACGCGATCCACAATCGATAGTCGAATCGATCACTTCTTTGGATACGTTCGGATAAAGTCTGGATTGGATAAATTTGGAATTGATTTCTATAATCCGTCTCGTAGATCGCACAGTTTTCCCATCAACGTCTGTCGTTCAACCTTCGAACCAACGATCTCGTACTACTTAATTTAGAATCAAACACTTTTATTCCCTCCCCTAACTTGAATAATCTCTACGACACTTCGCTACTTTCGTCCTCCTCGTTTTTCGTCTCTAGTCTCCAACGAGCGCGCCGTTGATTACCGGAAGAGTGTCGCTCTTTGAGAAGATGCAATCGTACTGTGTTAATAACCTTATAAAGTCTTGTCAATGCTCGTAATGGAACCTACACTTTCCTCCTTAAATCTAAGGAAGAGATCTTTTTTCAGATTCTGTATATTCAGAAGAACGAGCACTCTCGGGTTAGTTAGCTGTCTATGCTCAGACATTTTCAAAACAGGCTCATAAGTCCCGCCGTTATCATCCTCCCCGTTCGGTGGTACAGCCGGTTCCGGTAGTGTTTCAATATTGATCTGCGCCCTTCCGTTGGATGTCGCATTTCCGGGACTGTCTACGACTCGTCTCGGTTAATTCGTCGTTTAATAAACGAAACTAATTCAATCCTTAACTTCAACTTTGTTTATTCTGATCCCTCTCACTCCCCCCCGCCTAGTGCGATCCTCTCCCGGAAACGATGCCACAGATCTTCTGCGTATCGATATTTTAAATATAGGCATTCCCGGCACTCTATGGCGTTTTTCACTCCCCTTAGTTGGTCTTCTCCGCAATACACACACGGGGGCGCGGGTTGTCCCCGACGAAGAAGGTGGACCTCCTTCGCTCGCCCGTTCGCGTCTTCGTGAATTCTATTCCGAACAATTTTGTCGTTATTTGATTTAATCTGTTGTATTTACAAAAGTTATAGATGGATGGAGTGTTCAGGCTTACAATGTTTGGTAACACCTAGCACAGGATACTTTTCGGGCGGTCCCGGAGTAAATTTCGATGAATCCCCCGGTCCCGCATCGAGCTGTCTCCCACTGCTCTTCGTACCACTGGCCGTAGTCTCCCTCGTCCATCCACTCTACTACGTCCCACAAGAACGATGAGATAAACTTCTGCATTATCTCTACGTTGGCGCGGATGGCCATTCTCAAGTTCTCGATTTGTGATTAACCAAGAACGATACGAGAAAGAAGAAACCTGACGGTTGTTTCACTTTCTTTTATTCCTATGATTGCTCTGATTTCGCTGGATCAAAGTTGTGTGTTCCAGGTTAAATCCAGTTTCGTGGAAAAGCGATGTTCAAAAGCCGGGATTTAACTCTTCGAATTTTCCGATTTTGTCTGAGGATTCACCTTTGTCCTCCAATTTCTAGATGATTTTCTATTCCTCTGGATCTCCTGTGACCGTTGACCTGCTCCCATTCCCCCGACATCCCAATCTTTTCGTTCTCTGGCTGCAAGTCCAACGTTCCGTGGAGTCTTGAGTTTCTCCAGGCCTGAGTTCCTGAGATCCTTGTTTTTCCTGGTTCCTGAGATCCTGCGATTCTCGGTTTCCTGAGTTCCTGAGTCTATCAGTTCCTGGTTCCTGAGTTCCTGGTTCCTGAGTTCCTGAGTTCCTGTTCACGGACAAGAGTTGGTGTTTGACCGCGTTCTCGGGGTTTTCTGCGGTTTACCCCGAGAGTGAAGACGAATGCCGCGTGGTAGTCGAGAGATCGAACCATACCTTTGAGCCGCAGCTCAGCTTCTCTCGATGGAAGACAACACCCAGCACGTCGTCTCCGACAGTCAGTTTTCGAGTCGGGGCGACTCTTCGTTGAAGGGGGGGGGGGCAGTGTAACGGAGGTGCCTCCTCACTTCATGAACACTTCGTGTATGACTTTAAAGATAAGTCTTCTCATGTTTAATAACTGAAGAAGAAATAACTGAATCTTCTGGCCGCTTCGACGACCAGTATTATTGTAAATATCAGTCCTGCTTTAGACTTTAAACTAGAAGCACGTCCACTTTCACTCTTGAATAAACATAGAGCAATGGAAAGTTTACTTCCTCACGCTTCGCCTTAATCATTTCGGGGGAACCCTTTTATTACTGTTACGTAGTCTTGCACTTCGTAACAATATAAGAGCTAGTCAAGTATGCAGTGGTTGGGACGACTGGCCTATCAGATTTTCCTATGTGAGTTTCCTGATTTGTAAAGGATAAGTTATTAAATGATTCTCGGTGTGTCTCTACCACCAGAGGTTTTAGACTTCCACGGTCTACTGAGACGAAAACGTCATGAAGGCTGGTTAAACTGTCAATATTCCGGCTTTGGTTATGATTGGAGGTGAAAGATTGCTGAGAACTGAGTGTTACATCCGACATAACCGCGAAAGTAGGCGATTCCATAGACACCACTCCACTGGACTCTGAACGACTCAAAACTGTCGGTGCTGGAATGTGATTGCCCCCCGTGAATGACACTGACCTTGGTACCACTTTGGGTACGTGTTGTTGTTGGTTTACGGACGTACGGGGCGTCGGAATCGGGTGACGATGAGGTTCCTGGAACCAAGCATCCTGCATCCGAACCATCTGGCCAAGCATTTCGTCTCGTACTTGCCGAAGGTCAGACCGGATCAACTGAAGCATCTCCGTGCGGTAGCCTTCGATCCGCTGGAGAAGTTGTTCAAATTCTTAATCACGGTGTTCGCGTTCTCGTTCGTATGGACGAAGGCGTCCCTTCCCACATGGAAAAATATATATGCCGAAAAAGTATGTCGTGTATATGTTGAACATATATGTCAACATACATATATACGACATATGGTATTTTTGGCCGATTTTTATATATGTCACATATAACTAACATGTATCTAATAGGTTATATATGTCGCATATTTGCCGGATATATGCCAGTAATTAAGAATTGTAAAAATAAGAAACAGTAAAAATAAGAATAATAGTGTAGTAATGGTAAGTGTGAGACCACACATAGCAAAGAATTTCATGAATAAGCAAAAAAAAAGGTTCCACGCACGGACTTGAACACAGACCGCCAGCGTGGCAGCCGCGCGCTCTGCCTCCTGCACCACGCTCGATCGCTCTACGGGTAGTTATATAGTCGTTTTTTCGGAATCCGTTTTATATTCGAAATATCATAGAGAATACATACGAATGATTATATGTAAAATATATTCCGTGTACACCTAAAATCTATGCTCTGATGTGAGTGGACACATATATTTGCATATGATCGAAATATATGCAAATAAATATATGTAAAATATATAACTCATATATATTTCATCTATGCCCTGAAGTGAGTGGGGTATATTTGCATGTGCTCAAAATATTTTTTTCCATGTGGGTTGCCAAGCTTCTTAAATATTTTCAGTAACGGCTGCCACTGAGCTGGGGTCAGAATCGGTGCAGGTCGGGCCTGGCCGAAAATCCGCTCGCGCTCGGGCCCCAAAACAGGCACGGAGCCCTCTAAATCTTCTGTGGACGTCTCCGTCCCACTCCGTGTGCGCACCATAGTAAGCGTGTACCGTTGAATAGTTTAAAAAGGCTCTCACGATTCCGAAAACTGGCGTATATGCCGCAATCACCCAAAAATCTCAAAATCGTCCCATGCTCTCACGATCTCAGTACCGGAACAATCCCGCTTCTGACACCAGTGTAACGTTTGGCCGTTACCACCAGGGTTCGTCGGTACGAAATGAGAGGGGACAAGGAAAAATATGGAGAAAGGCGGTTTATTGAGACACGTGTTTACGGCATCAGATCTCCTAAGAGACTGTTAGTTAAAAAGTAGAGGCTGGTTGTCGTAGCAACCAGCCTGCACTTCTTTCGTGTTATGTGAAGGGTGTAAGGCTGCAGTAGCCTTCGTAACAATACTATCAATGAGTTCGTTGACGCATGTTTTAAAGTCTTTATCAATTTCGCTACTATAACTATCCTTATCACTAAAGTTATCATCGAAGTGATCCTGCGAAGTCATCGAATTTATAAACGAAGCTCCTGGATCCCCCGAACTATTTTTTTCAATTATCTTACTTAATCCTACTAAAGGAGACTCAATCTCCTGTTCCTCTAGCACTAACTCTCAGCCGTGGCTATTAGTGTCTGTTGCCCATTTTTGGAAGCTAACTGTAGGTTCGTACAAAATCTTATTACTAAATCTTATTAATCTAAATGCAAAATCGAGTGCTCATGGATCCAATCCATGCCAAAAATCGCGTCCTCGAACGTCATCGGCAAAATATAACACGTAGTTTCTATTTGGCGATCATCAATCGTGAAGGGCACAAGCGCCTATTTTTTTATTGTTAAATCTCTGTGAATGAAGGGTCCGCGTACCTTCATATTTTGTACAGGTAATGTTGGAATGTCCATGTGCACGGGAGTTAGACATCGACCGCTGTCTATATCCCCGTTTAGTTTAAATTTGTTGAACCGTTTTGGCTTGTGCCTGGTCGTGTTTGAGTGTTTAGACCGTTTGAATTTCCCAGTTTGATCTGGGGTTCGATCCCATTGTACACGGATTCACTACTATTGCCCGTACCTGTTTGCCCTTGTGGCAGGTTGGGCTGAGAATAACCCCAGTTACCCCCCGGATAATCGAACAGCATTGGGTTTTCCAAGAGACTCAATTTCTCTAGTACTGAATTCATGTTGTGGAAGTCCACCGAGCCAATTAACATTTGAACTACTTCCGGTGGAAACTGTCTGCTTGTATTGTAGATGATCTCAAATTTCGTCATTTTTTCGTCGACTTGAGTGCCGCGATGCAATTCATCATAGAAGTACTCGGTTAACGAGAAAGGACCCCCGCGAGTAAATCGTCTATTCGCCCATTCGGCCCTCTTTCGCAATCGCGTCGGCTCATCCCAGTGAGCATGAAGAAATTCATCCTTGAATTGATCGTACGTTTCTAATCGTGACTTTGTTGCCTCGAACCAATATTTCGCGTTAATTAGAAAAATTCCCGAGCTTGATTTTAGCTCTTTCAGTTTATCTTGAGATTGAATTCCCCATTTCTTAAACCACGTTTCTAGTTCTTCTAGGAATTCTTTCGGAAAACCTTTATCGTTGTTAGTGAAAGTCGGAGGTTTTTCTTTTACGAGATTTTTGAGTAGAGGTAGCTGATTTACTTCTGTCGTAACTTTCAAGCTTTCTATTTCGGCTTCTAATTTTTTAATTTCCTCTGGCTGAGTTTGTGCTCTCAACGTCAACACCTTATTGGTTTCCGTAATGCTTGTTTCAACGGCTTGTATTCGCGAGTCGAATTTATCTACTATTGTCTTTATTTGATCCGCGGTTTCCTGACGGAGTTCTTTTTTCGCGTCGTCTATATTTCCGCGCAATTCCTTCGTATAATTATCTAATTTCTCGTTCTGCTTTACGAATTCATTTTTCAGTTCATTTCTGATTGTTTGTTGGAAAACTTTCATTATGTCTTTGAAAAAATCTTTCATTGAAGTTAGGATTGACCTACTGTTTCGGGAGCTAATACTTGATCAACGTCTACTACTACAACCGGTCTGTCCGTTAAATTTATGCTCTGCTCCGTGCTTTCACTCTCGCAAACTATGATGGTCTGGTCTGGCACACTTGAACTGTGTCCTGCCATTTCGTCTGTATTATTCGGCATTGTTCTGAATTTAGGTATTTGACTACGTTTATTTCTCTTTCTTTTTGGACTTGGACTGTTTCCTATTACTAAAGCTTTCTCCGTTCTTGTAAAATAACCTTTTCCCACAGAACTGTATTCTACTAAATAACTAGGCCCAGGAAGTGCTTCCAACGCCCTGGGTTAAAAGTCCCTTGACGTTGCCCACCGATTGATTAATTATAATTGTCAATTTCTGATCACCGTTATTGCTTCACGCAATTGGCGCCCGACACTAGATTATAAGGAAAAGGACTCACTAGCCAGAGGTTCCTCAAATTTGAATCTACCAAGAACATAATTCGTAATAAAACGATAAATTTGATAAACTGCTGAACTCGAGATTTTCACGACAAATGACAACTCACATTCGACGTGCATTTTAGGTCAATATACACGGAGACTCACAAAAATTAGATAATTTACACAAGTACCAACAAAAACGTTTTACAAGACATTGAAATTCACGAAACATTTACTCGAAACTTACTATACCCAACGGTTTCTAGCACAGATACGAACCATAACTGACGACGAATTTGAAATGAAAGTCAAATTTTTTTAATCCTTGGTTTTCTGAAATTCATCCTCCCGAAATATCGTTCAGAAATGCCGTTATCAAGAGAAAGAAACAATGGAACAAAGGTCCGTACCCGACCACGGAAGCGAAAAGAACGGAAAACTACCCTAATAGTCGTTAATTTCTGCGAAACAATGCAAAGGCAAAATTAATCGAGAATATTAGAAAACCGCGTAAAGAGGAAAATTTATAATCATATAATTTATATTTATGGGCGGGTGGACATACCGGGACACGTCGAACAACACGCTGACCCCGTTGAAAAACTTGTTAAAGAGGTTTTTCAAACCAGCTTTTAGCGATATTGGTGAGACAGATGCTAAAACTGATTCAATTTTAATTGTCTCTTGGAGGCAAGTTTTTTTTTTTTCATCCACATCGACCGTCGTCTCTTCATTGCACGTATGATTAGAAGAAAAATCGCGTTTTTGAGCCAACATCCATGAAATTTGAAAAAAAAATTATAAGCTTATATCCTGTCTACGTGAATATTTTGTGCAGTCCTTCTCCATAAACCAAACATCCTGATGGAAGATAATCCACCTCCTTCTCGTGGTTTCCGTTGTTTCCGTTGATAGAATATCAAATTAATTACTCTATAACCCCAATAAAAATAAAAATAATAAAACACCAGTAAGTGCGGTTTTTCCACTTGTGCTCACTTGTCATTCAGTTTTCGCTTATACCTATGGGGTAGTCCAAACGAAAGTGATCAGAGTTTCAGCCCAACCCTCCCCGAATTGGTCGTCGATTATTCTACGTACAGTGCGACCTCTCAATAAGAACGCTAAAGCCCCCAAGGGAAAGAGTTTTTCTAAGAATTCGAGTAACCCCACCAGGCGCACGCTCCACGCTGACTGACTCTCTCTCTGTCTCTCTCTATCCTTTCTTTTAGGCTGGGCAATTATTTGCAGAAAAATCAAGATTCTCCAACTTTGACAACGCGTATCTCTTGAACGGTTCGTCCTAGAAATCTGGAGGTGTGGTCATTGGATTCGTTGGCTCTTTTCCTACAAGATTGCTGCCCCAGAAAGTCGAAAACATTTTTTTTTTTACCATTTCCCCAAGATTTGGGACTTTTTTGGTCAATTTTGGGTGTTTTGGGCTAATATTACCGTAGTTTTTTGTCGTAGGTCAAATCTGTGGCCAGATTCGTGTTCCTGGGTTAATTTTACATAGGGAAACCGATTTTCAGTCACGTAGTACAAAAAACCTTTGCATAATCGAAAATACCCAAATTAGAGTCAAAAATGTGAAAAAAAAACTGTAACTCGGCCAATACATTTTTTAGGGACATAATATTTTGGCTTTTGACTACTCTCCAGGTAGGTAACATGCTCACAAAAAATCAGCCAAATCGAAGGGGGTGGGTGACAGGCCCGGCTTTTCTTAAATAATTGTCCTCAAAGGAAACGAAGTACGGATGCAAATCCAACTGTCGCGGGTTTTATCTACGCGCGAAAGCTCAAATTCTATTGGATAAAAAAATTGAATTTGATTCCTCACGGTAAAGGCGACACTAACTACGATTCGTAAGCGTCATAATAGTAATCACTGTAAAAAGACCACTAATCTCGGGCTAATCAGGTAACGAATGAAACTAATTATCATAGAGATTTCGGGACAATAGCGTGGTTCGACTCTTGGAACATAGAGTTAGTAAACCCTCAACCGAGGATCGAAGGACTCTGTTAGAGACGCCGAAGAGATTGATGCCATTTACACCATTTGCTGTCGCAGTCATTCTATGAACAGCAGACCTGGCCGAGAAGACGTTGCGCGCCGTCGAGGTGTAGAAAACGCCCACAGTCCTGCCCAGCCTCGCGGCGGCGTGAATGGGAATTTGCTCCAGCAGCGCAGGGCAGGGCAGTTTACAGCACCGGACAACAGCTTGTGGAGAAACATCAAACAACAGGACCGCAAGATTGCGCTGAGATTCCAAAGTTGGTAGTTGCAGTAACAGCGAGACACCGAGGTAATCGTGATCGTCACGGCGCATGGGACGGCCAAGTTTGAAGGAGGCAGCTCGGAAAAATCTGTGTTGCACAGATTCGAGGCGACCAATGTGACGAGCGTCACATGTGAAAGAGGTGAATGAGTGTGAAAGAGGCGCCCAGACTTCAGATGCGTAAGATAGAATCGATCGGGCTAAAGTCAGGTAGAGTGACCGTAGCGTTTCAAGGTTTGGAAATTCTGATGCAAGCCTGGTGACGAAGCCCAGAGAATGGTTTGCCCGTTTCACAACGTCCTCGATGTGAGCAACAAAGCTCAGGCGAAAGTGAAAATAACTCCAAGGTCCTTTGTGGAATCCACTACCTGTAGCGGTTGCGTGCCCAGAAGGTACACGTAGCCTAGAGGTGTCCTCCTCCTGGCGAATCTGATTGCTTCGCATTTCCCCAGATTTAGGGATAGGCGGTTTGAGGTACACCACTCCCAGACTCTGTCTTGGTCAGCCTGAAGCCTCGCTGCGTCATTGGCACAACTGATAGTACGGTAAACCTTTAAGTCGTCCGCATACAGCAGGAAACGTGAGTGTATGAAGCAAGAGCGTATGTCGTTTACAAATAAACAGAAAAGCAGTGGACTTAGATGAGAGTCCTGCGGTACACCGGAAGCAACACTAATAGGCCTGGAGCGAAAGGCCTTATATTTCACAGCCTGGGTAACGTTGGATAGATAGGTAGCTATCCACCTTAGCAGAAGGCCACCGATGCCGATCCGCTCGAGTTTGTGCAGGAGAACTTGGTGATGGACCGAGTCGAAAGCCTTAGAGAAGTCCGTATAAACAGAGTCCACCTGCATTTTGGACTCGAGAGCATTTGTGATAAATCCTTCGTACGCTAATAGGTTGGTAACAATGGATCTTCCTGCGATGAAGCCATGCTGCTTATCCGTTGTCGCACTCCGGAGGTGGAAAGACAGATAACCGGTCACGAAGACATCCAGGACCTCAGGTATAGCGCTTATTATCGAGATGGAGCGGTAGTTTCTAGCGTCAGTAGGACTGCCTTCCTTATGGATAGCCGCAATGTAAAACTGTGCTTCCACGGAGCAGGGAACACCGCGTTCTTGAGCGAGAGATTAAACAAGCACCATATCGGCCACGAGAGGGAGCCAGAGCAGCTTTTGAGAATGCTTGGGGAAATACCATCACGTCCCTTGTTTGGGTCGAGAAGGAGGAGCTTGCGATGGACCTCTTGCAGAGTGAAAGCAACCGAGGAAAGATAAACACGAGCAGTTTCGTGAGAAGCCCTTTAGATCACTCCATGCCCCCGTGTATATATACAGACTCGAAAACCTCTGCCAGCATATCAACAATGCTCTGACCAGTTTCAGCAACACGATCGCCGAGAGTCATGCTGGAGGGTATCCCATAGCGGGAACGAAGCTTGCTTACGAAGCCCCAGAAGGCTCTAATGTCATGCGGGATGGCGTCCTCAATACGCTGCACGTAGTTCTCGTAGCAGACCCTGGAAAGCCGCTTGTAGGCCGATCGCAGTTCCTTGAAACGGGTAAGATCCGCAGGGCACCTCCTGAATTCATAGGCACGGTGAGCAGACTTGTTTTCCACCACGCACTGCCTAAGCTCGCTCGTTGCCCAGGGCGGCCAGGATGAGGAGAATACCCTCGTACACCAAGGAGTAGAAGGATGCGACAGCATCTTCCATAGGCAGCTCTGAAAGCCGGACTTCCCAGTTTATTGTCCTGTAGTAGGACTCCAGCTGACGCAGGTCCGCACGCCTAAAGTCAAACTCTGCAACAGAGTACTCGAGCGAGCTGCCAAGCTCATGCGCAACCTCCACGTATAGCGCCTTGTAGTAGGCAGCATCCTCTTCCAGAAGGGCAGCAACTTCAACAGAGACTTGGGTTGGAACTTGCGAGAAGACCAGGTCGATGATGTTTCTGTAATCGTTTCTAACGAACGACGCTTGGTCTAAGGAGAGATAAGCAAACACGTCGCAAAGGGCCTCCGTTTTGACGCGGACAGCAGCATCTGCTCCTGAGAGATCGCAACGAACCTCCCCGTCGACTAGGAGCCAATTTACACCGGGAGGGTTGTAGTCACAAGCGACAAGGAAATCGTGATCCGGAAAATGCTCTGATAGAGTGGAGAGGATCTCCGAGTGATCCTCGTAGACTGCCGGTAGGGACGAGGAGGGGATATAGGCACCCCCATTTATCTTTCAAAAGAAAATCAGACTAGCTAGTATCTTTAACTATTTTACTCAATGGGAAGAGTTCTACCAGAATGTCTATCCCCCCAGGGTGGTTGACAACGCGGAGTTTCTTGAAATTAGACATCCTTTGTTGGACGCCCCTATTACTCAAGCAGAATTAGTGTCCAATTTGACAAAGCTAAAAAATGGCAAGGCCCCGGGGATGGACAGGCTGGGGAACGAGTTCTATAAGTATCTGCCCCACAACTGGATCTTGTACCTCGAGGTCATGTTCAATAAGATTCTCGACTCCGCGCACAGTGGTTCAGAACGGCCTTCTCGGCGGCCAAAAGTCGAAAAGTGACAAGTGAAAAGATCAATGTTTTTGGAATGGATTCTTGTAGGGGAGGGTTTGGGGCATTCAAATCGCATAAGCCAAGGTCGAAATATTGTATACCTGCTTTCCTACGCCAGTCGAAAGTTGCCTCTCGTAGGAACATGCACGCGACGCCTCGCTGCACAGTTTTACGGCGCTCGACAAAATAGTGTGTAACTTGAGAACGACGTCTCCGATTTTAATTTTCCAAAATGGAAAATGTTAATCAAGGTATGTAGAAACTTTTATGTACTCCAATGATCGAAAATGTTTGTCGTTATTTATGAAACGTTATGCTAACGGTTGCCGTGATTTTCATAATTTTTCGCTTTTTTTTTTATACATTTGTAGAGCTACAAAAAAATTTTAACACATTTTAACGATGGCATTGACGGGGACATGTTCGTTGAAGTATCTTTTATAGAATGTACAAAAATCAGCTTGCCATAATTTGCCCATTTGGAATAATATCAATTTTACTGTTGTCGTGCGCGTTACGCACTGCGACAAATGGCGATACTCCGCGCTCCGCTCAACTTTCTATACCTGAGGCTTAAAGGGCCCAGGTATAGAGGGTCTTTTGTAGATATTTTCTATCTCTTTGCAAGTATCCTGGAGATATACCGGGTGTCCCATTTTAATCTTACATTTAATTTATCTCGGAAAGTAGTACTTGGATCGAGTAATAAGTAATATCAAACTTGTAGGGTTCGGAGGGGGACGTTAAAAAAAAAATGTTTCAATTTTTTTTAATAACAAATGGTGGCGTAAA